>JARWKJ010000025.1:28424692-28629692 GCA_029959095.1 Rhinichthys osculus | reverse complement strand
TCATGTGCTGTGGGGTCTGAGAGAGAGAGAGAGTGAGTGAGTGTGTGTGTGTGTGTGTGTGTGTGGGGTGGGGGTGTGTGTGTGTGTGGAGGGGGGGTTCCAGCCCAGCAGCACAGGATATAGACTACAACGTCGGTCAGACGTTGGATTTTGGTTGAAAATGAAAGTCAGGTTGATGTCTAAATCCAATGTTTGTTTGACGTCAAGCTCCAACGTTGGGCAGTCGTTGAATTTTGGTTGGAATAAACCAAACAAAAAGGTGAAATGCATGGCCGTATATTTATTACCAGCTTCACTTAAAACTAACCAGATTTACTTTATTTAATTTCCATTTTAATGAAATCATATTTTGTATTTTAAAGTCGCCATGATGGTGGTTAGCGTTTGCTTTAGTTGTGCTCTTGACCCTTGGCTCTTTAATATAGAATTTTCTCTGGCTGCTATAATTGTGTGTTTATAAAGCACAATTGTTGTAGATATAAAAAAAAAAAAACATGAGAAAATGAGATCAGGAGATGCAGGCTGTTTATTGATGATGATGATGATATATATCATCATGTAATTGCCTGAATCCCTGATCTTATTCAGTGTCTGATGCTTTGATTATATAGGACTTGTGGTTTTAATATTGTTTTATTCATAATAGAAGTCATTTTATTCTACAGAATATCTAGCAGTGTGGTTTATCAAATAATATACCTGGTTTTTAAAAACTATTTAGTGCACGAAAACCTTTCATATATGGCATTACTTAGACGCACACAGACATCAAGAAACAGCATATTAATCTCAACAATTGACATCTCGTGACAATCAAACAAAATATCCAGATAATCAGATCAACTCTGAGCATAAAACAAGCTACAAAAAATCCAGCTGCATAATTTATTAATGCCGCAATGCATGCTGGGAGATATGGGTGAGTTTTGATTGGTGGTACCCAGCATGCACTGCAGCATGAAGCATTTCATTGATCGTCACCATTGTTGAGAGTCATACACCGATTCTTGATGGCTAAGTAATAATGTAGAGGAAAAAGTTGAATGCATTAAATGTTTTTACAATCCTTTATATTATTTGATAAACAACATAGAAGTCATTTAATTTTACAGCATGAGAGCAATTATAAAACAACATTAAAAACACAAGTCCTATATAATCAAAACATTAGACACTGAATAAGATCAGGGATTCAGGCAATTACATGATGATATCATCGTCGTCATCATCAATAAACAGCCAACATCACCTGATCTCATTTTCTCTCTTTATAAAGACACAATTATAGCAGCCAGAGAAAATGTTATACTAAAAAGTTAAGGGTCAAGAGCACAACTAAAGCAAACGCTAACCACCATCATGGTGACTTTAAAATACAACTATTGATTTAATTAAAATGGAAATTAAATAAAATAAATCTGGTTAGTAATAAGTGAAGCTGGTAATTCTGTTTGAGTTGTTTACTCCTCCTCTGCTGAGATCTTCACAGATTTAATGTGCTGCCATGCATGCCACATTTATTTGCGGTGCTTATTCCAACCAAAATTCAACATCTGTCTGACGTTGGAGCTTGACGCCAAACAAACGTTGGGTTTAGACGTCAACCTGAATTTAATTTTCAACCAAAATACTGTATGACGTCGGACTCACGTTGGATTAGTTGGAGTTCAACGTCTTCCTGACATCACATTGACGTACTGTGCCTGCTGGGAGGGGTCTTTCATCATATATTGCTCATTAACAGCAGTGTATGAAGAGCTTGAGCCCCCGAGTGCCGACATGACAAGTGATTGATGTGTTAAAGATGCATTAAAGCCCAATAAAGCTATAATGGTCCCCCAGGGGCAAGAGCAGGGCCTGCAAATAAATGACACCTTAAAATAAATAAATAAATAAAATAGAAACATTTCTATAATTAATTATGATTAATCACACCTAATCACCTACAAAGAATTTGTAATCCAAGATATATTTTCCACATCAAATCTCCAAATGAATGTGGAAACAACAAAGACAGTATTTTTTTATATTTGTTTAATGGCATCTTTTTAAAGGATTAGCCTGAGAAAGGCCAGTATCACTGATACTAATACATCAATACTGATGCGTTTATCTTTTAATTGTAATGAACTTCACATAACAATTCACATAAACCCATTATAATAGGTGTAAGGCTATTTTCAGACTGCAGGCAAATCTGATTTTTTTTTTCAGGCTGACTGTCCGCTTTATTAATAGCAAGTGATGAAAAGAGATTTGTGTGTCCAGAAATAATCAATCTATCTGCATGGGTTGCTTTTTGGTAACCACGTTATTACGCACGTATGTGACGAGGCTTTTAAAACAGATGCAGGAAAAATGGAGGTGCATCATCTCGTTCTCTGTCGATTCACAGTGCAAAACTCCATCACACATGAAAAACTCAGCGACACTGGTACAATACATGTATAAATGTATGAATACTTCTGGCATTTCCGTCCCTGGTTTGATGTTATGGTGGTGTGTTGGCTAAGAGTGTGACACAAAAGACAATTTGAAATCTGATTGAGCAGTCTCGTCCAGACTGAGACGCATCTGTAAAAAAGCTGATTGGAACCGCATTTTAGAGTTCTCAACGGGCCTGAAAATTACAACCCGACCCGACCCGGCCCGTGGCTTTTAAAGCCCGGACCCGATGTAACCCGACACATCAACATGAATTATCTGCCCGAACCCGCCCCGTGGCCGGACGCCACCGCGTTCTCTTTTTTTTTCTCATACACGTATTATCATGACCAGCAGACGGGAATTCAAATCAACCTTTAATGTTTACGTCTTTTAACAGTTTTGAAACAAAATAGGCCTACAAACATAATCGTATGCTTATAAGGCATCGTGGAGGAACAGTAGTGCGTGCACAGTGGATGGACTGAGGTGTGCTCTCCTCTCTTCAATGGTACGGTCAGCCACCCGCGATGCACGTTGCAAGCAGCAGCCAGACTTTCTTTACGGTGAACAGGAGCGATTTTTTTTTTCACTGAGCGGAAAACATTAAGCCCGAGGTCTGACCCGATTCATTTGCTTATATTTTCGACCTGAACCCGGCCCGAACCCGCGGCTCCCGTCGGGTTTGTCGGGCCGACCCGACCCGTTGAGAACTCTACCGCCTTTCAAAGCAGAGGCGGAACAGGGGAGGATGCAGGGATGGAGGGATGGAGGGGCGGAGGGATGGAGGGAGGGAGGGATGGAGTGGATGGAGTGGATGCAGGGATGGAGTGGATGCAGGGATGGAGTGGATGCAGGGATGGAGGGACGGAGGGTGGGATGGAGTGGATGGAGGGATGGAGTGGACGGAGGGATAGAGTGGATGCAGGGATGGAGGGACGGAGTGGATAGAGGGACGGAGTGCATGGAGGGATGGATGGAGGGAGGGATGGAGTGGATGCAGGGATGGAGGGACGGAGGGAGGGATGGAGTGGATGCAGGGATGGAGGGACGGAGTGCATGGAGGGATGGATGGAGGGACGGAGGGAGGGATGGATGGACGTAGGGATGGATGGACGGAGGGAGGGATGGATTGGATGCAGGGATGGAGGGACGGAGTGCATGGAGGGATGGATGGAGGGACGGAGGGAGGGATGGATGGACGGAGGGATGGATGGACGGAGGGAGGGATGGAGTGGATGGAGGGACGGAGTGGATGGAGGGCCGGAGGGAGGGAGGGTTGGAGTGGATGGAGGGATGGAGTGGATGCAGGGACGGAGTGGATGCAGGGACAGAGTGGATGGAGGGCCGGAGTGGATGGAGGGACGGAGGGATGGACGGAGGGATGGAGGGACGGAGTGGATGCAGGGATGGAGGGACGGAGGGATGGAGGGAGGGAGTGGATGGAGGGACGGAGGGCCAGGCCATGTAGTGGAGGCAAGACTGGAGAAAGAGACAGATTGGGGAGGGATGGAGGGACGAGGGGAGGGACGGAGGGATGGAGGGAGGGATGGAGTGGATGCAGGGACGGAGGGAGGAATGGAGGGAGGGATGGAGTGGATGCAGGGATGGAGGGACGGAGGGAGGGATGGAATGGATGCAGGGATGGAGGGACGGAGTGGATGGATGGCCGGAGGGAGGGAGGGATGGAGTGGATGGAGGGATGGAGTGGATGCAGGGATGGAGGGACGGAGTGGATGGAGGGCCGGAGGGAGGGATGGAGTGGATGGAGTTATGGAGTGGATGCAGGGATGGAGGGATGGAGGGACGGAGTGGATGGAGGGACGGAGGGATGGAGTGGATGCAGGGATGGAGGGAGGGAGTGGATGGAGGGACGGAGGGCCAGGCCATGTAGTGGAGGCAAGACTGGAGAAAGAGACAGATTGGGGAGGGATGGAGGGACGGAGGGACGAGGGGAGGGATGGACGGAGGGACGGAGTGGATGCAGGGATGGAGGGACGGAGTGGATGGAGGGACGGAGGGATGGAGTGGATGCAGGGATGGAGGGATGGAGTGGATGCAGGGATGGAGTGGATGCAGGGACGGAGTGGATGGTGGGACGGAGTGGATTGAGGGACGGAGGGCCAGGCCATGTAGTGGAGGCAAGACTGGAGAAAGAGACAGATTGGGGAGGGATGGAGGGACGAGGGGAGGGATGGAGGGATGGAGGGATGGAGGGATGGATGGACGGAGGGACGGAGGGCCAGGCCATGTAGTGGAGGCAAGACTGGAGAAAGAGACAGATCGGGGAGCCAGAAGGGACAGGCTGAACTGATGGGACTGAAGACTTAACAAGAAACATCTGAGACTGATTAATCACTAAGGAAACAAACACGGTATCTGCAGAGATAGGGCCGTTCTCAATACCGAGTACGCACACTTCAGACTTGCGTCCTTGGTAGTTCAAACTTGCGGACGCAAGTCCAGTAATTCTGCAAATGGAACAGCGGCGTTCTTGATCGCGTCACTCAGCTCGCTCTGGCTACTCATAACTTATCTCGTTATGTTTATTTTAGGCAACAATAAAACTAAATATGTTATAAAACACCACTCTGCCTCTTTTCATTTTCATTTAAAGAAATCTTAAACATTTATAGCCACACAAATGTGGTACACAAAAGCGTACATTGATTATCCTCATTGCATATATTTATAACAACTTGAAATATTAAACAACCCTGCCTCTTTTTGTTTTCATTTAAAAAATATTAAACATTATAATATTGATCATTAAAACTGAAATTTAACAAAAAGAGACAGTTTTAATGATCAATAATAGCCTTTATGAAAATATAGCCTAAAGGTATAAGAAACTATACAATAAGACATAAAGCAAACGATTCAGTCAAACATAAGTCAGCTCTCTAGAAGGCTACAACGTTAAAGTTAAATAGCCTAAATAAGTTATGAAAGCCAGATATACAGATGAATTATATCTCATGTTTAACCACTAGACTAGAGACGTCCGAGCCAGTGGCAAACGTCAGAAGCACTAGCCGAGGAAAAGCTGATCTCGACGGGTACATGAGCGCTGAGCGCCCGGATCTCACAACTCAAGTCACGTCACCTTCATTTCTACAGCGCTTTAACAATACAGATGTTTCAAAGCTGCTTTACAGTGATAACAGGAGATTACAGTAACAGAGATTGATCTGGCTTTACAGCAGCTCTAGAATAAAGTTATTGTCCAGATAATGTTTTAATTGATTCACGTTCGTTGTAAAGATCATTAGTTGTTAACTTAGGGGCCGCTAACACGACACCGCTCTACAGAAAACTCAACGCAGTCCCGCCGCTCATTCACACGCAAACCTTGAAATAGGTTCCAAAATGCAGACGTTAAAAAAGGCGCTTTCTCTATAAATAAACCACAGATTTGAGCTTTACACAACTACATTCTCGCCTGACAAACTCTTAAAACTACATTTCGTGACACAATAACAGACGCTTGCTGGTTGGTGCGAGATGCATTCTGGGATACCTGGCTCTCTCAAGTCTGCACAAGTCACCTCTCGATGCATCCTCGATAAAGGAGCGGATCAAGAACACACCTGGGATTTGAACTGGACTTGGCTAGATGTGAACTTTGAATTGAAACAGTACTCAGGCAGAGACTGATGAGGCAAATAGGGAAGGGGAAGCATTGCAACTAAGTGAACAGAAAATACACTTCAAAATAAGAGTCCATAAATACAACAAATGACCACGAGACAGGGATCCAACACATTTTGGTTTTGTTTCATGTTCTTGTTCCATGTTTGTCATGTGATCCCCTGTTCTAGTCATGTGATCCTGCCATGTGTTCTGTGTTGTCATTGTTTCATAGTTCACAGGTGTCCCTTGTCTAGTCATTAGTCTTGTGTATTTAAGCCCTCATGTTTGCCATGTGTCTTTGTTTCCCCATAACCACTGTTGTGGACTCCCTGTTAAAGCATTGTGACACTGTGCCTTTTATATAGTGTGTTTGGTGATGCTTTGTTTGAAACTGCCATCAGTTCATTTCTTCTTCACTTTAAAGTTTATTTTGTGCATTAATTCTTACAGTGAATAAGTAGTAAAATAACTAATTCAAACATTTGGAATCAGTATTTTTCATATTCACACCTGCATGTAACTGAGCAGATCTCGCCGTGTGTGAGCGTCCAACACGCGACGCCCATCAGACACACCGTGAGAAGGATGGGAGGCTGAGCGGCTCAGTCTATAATTAGGGGGTACATTTCACATAAAAAAAGAAGAACAAAAACAATATGCTTTCTCAATTACATGACTTTTGGTGTCAGTTTATATATTTCTATTTTTATATATTACATTTCATACTACATCACTGTAACATATCTTCTAGTTTATTAAAAGATGTAAACTAAGTCTTTGATGTCCCCTGAGAGTGTATGTGAAGTTTTAGCTCAAAATACCCCACAGAATCTTTTTTACAGCATGTTAAAATTGCCACTTTTGGCGGGTGAGCAAAAACGTGCTGTTTTTGTGTGTGTGTCTCTTTAAATGCAAATGAGCTGCTGCTGCCGGCCCCCTTTCTAGAAGAGTTACAACTTTTGAGCAAAGCCTGCTTTGTACTGACCCTCTTTCACAAAGTAGTCTGGTGTAAAATGATTTGTGCAAACATAAACGCATTTAGGTCACATTCCCTTCAAAAACGAAAGTTATCCACTGCGTCTTCGGCTCAGATGTCGGGAGTACATGAAGACTGCTATGTTCATTCTTACATCCAACAACAAAACACTCAATCGCTTAGGAGACATTCTTGTCTACATCTGCTCCAGCTCGAAACACTGGCGGACTGTGTCCAGCTCACTCAGGGCGGGTCTATGCTAATGCAGCAGTGTCAATCAACAGTCGTGGGAGGGGCCTGTGCAAAGTGATGTCACTTTTCCCAGAATCTGCGAACGGCTTGTTCTGAGACACTGCTTATGATTTATGGGGATTCAGAAAAAAGCACGGGGTGGATTTTTATCATTATAAGGTGGTTGTGTACACACACTGCCAACGCACATTTATGTTCAAACACCATATAAAAGTGATTTTTTGTATAAAAGATCCCCTTTAAACACAGTTTTGATATTACAAGGGAAAGGATGTTACGCACAAACTGTTTGCCACTACACACTCGGACTAAGCACTTTAAGTACCACATGTAAAGACGCTTTTATCTGTTCTGCCAGACTTCAGTTTCAGTTTGCTTTTGTAAAGCTATAAGGCTAAGCACTTTAAACCTCACATTGTTGCATTTACAGTATTACTAAGCACACTCACTGGAGAAGCATTGTGGCTGGTGGGAATACCCATAATCCTTTGCACTTGAATCATTTAACCCTTTAACGCATAGAGGTCACTACAGTGGACAGCTATTCAAAAAGCCATTTTCTTGTGTATGCATGGGTTCTGATGGCATAGTTGTACATCAACCCCTACAGTGGATCATCCTGTTCACTGCCACCCAGTGGCGAGCCTTTCTAAGTGGACTTTTGCGTCTCCAAACCAAGAAACAGAAATGCCTAGTTGCTCCAGAATACCCATTCATTCCTTCTATCCAAGGAGGCTTTTGCAGGTAAAAAACAAAACAAATGTTGTTGCATCAAGTAACATCTAAAGAGTCATATCATTGTTAAATCTTCCAAGTATTGATTTTAGATTTGGAGGAAATTCTGATTATCATGCATCACTAGCTTTATTTCAGCTACAATTCATAATTGTCACGAACTGCTCGGAGACCAGAAAGTTGAGATCCACATGCAGCTTTAATGAAGGGGCAATCCAGACACATAGTGCAAAACACAGGTAGGCAGTCCAAACAAACAAACACAACAGGCAGGGGTCAGAGGCAAAAGAGTAATCCACGGAACAGGCAAGAAATCCAAAAACTAGTGATGTGACGTTCGGCACCGAGGCTTCGAAGCTTGAAACATCTCACATGAACCACTGTACCGGAGCTTGATTCGTTTTGCCATAACCATGTGATCAGTGACGTTTCATATTCTTATTCAAAAATAGCGCATACCCCTTGCGCAGGTTTCGAGTGTCATGCGCTTCGGTAGTGAACTGAGGCCGTTCGGAAGTCTGGCTGCATTTTCAGGTCGTGTCAACTCCCATGTGAGAGAATATTCTCAAAGGCAGGGGAAGTAGTACATACAAAAGAAATAGACTTAGCCCTCACACTGTTGAACAAGTCCTGTTCCTTAGTAAAAAAATCTTACACAACTCCCCAGTTCACAAGCACTTTCACTACCCAGCCTTTCACCATTCCACAATAGTTTTCTTTTATTTTGATTATATACAGTATGCCTATATGAGCCTTGCCTATGAACTCATAGGTTTAGGACTATGGCTAAAGTTTTAAGGCTGCATTTGTTAAACAAAGCAGAGTTCACGAGTTCACACTTACAAATAAGTCAGCTAGAATAAATGCATGTTTGGCGTGCTGTCCGAGGAGAGGGCTCGGTGTGCGGCCCGAACCCAGAGTACTCCCCCCGTATTCCTGACTGTGAAATAACCCAGGAGTGAGGAGTCGGGGTGGTGGAGGGATGCTGCAACTGTCAAGGAATGTTTAGGTGAGTTGACAGAGAATATATATATATATATATATGCTTCCACTTGTGCTGATAGGGTAGACATGTAATTGTTTGGTGAGGAGTTGATTGGAATGATTTATTTGAACGTGCTCCGTCCTCCCGAACCTTGTTTATAAAACATCATTTAATTTGTCCTATGTATCAATTCTTTCATAAATTAATTAATCTCTCATTTGTTCATACATTGTGTAAACATCAACGCTAACACCGATGATTTTATTGCTTTGTGGTTTTCATAGCACAAAGTGATTTATAACATGAAACAATAAATAAAAAAATTGGGAAAGGTAGCTTTTCCACCTTTTGACCACAATATGTCGTTAGCGTGCACCGTGTTGAAAAGCTGTGAGTAATGAACCAATTTACGATACACTTGAGGGGAAAGCCTCATTGCTTCACAAAGCTTCATTTCACCATCACTACCAAAAACCAAGAGACATGAAACCAGGGAAAACGCTGAGTGAACATGGTATAAATAGCCCGAGACTAACAGGGCAATAAGACACAGGTGAATGCAATCAGTGATGATGAGTCCGGGCAGTGGGTTATGGGTAATGTAGTTTGTGAGGGAGTGATAATAGTCTGGTGTGGAGTGGCCTCTAGTGGCTCTCAAGGGCACTCCAGCTGGTGATCGGTACAATAATATTACTGTGACTGTTGTTCTTGAAATGACTTCTCTTTGAAAGTTTTTGGCAGTAAATAAATATATTTGAGTTATTAGAATGTAATTTGCAGTTACATCATAAAGTAATGTCATTTCTCTGTCAGAAAGCCACTTCCCTTTCCTGTATCCTTACTTGTTTTGGACGATCCCTGGAAGTGTGTGCGCTTCACCATCACATGTCACGAATCCACGAGCTCCAACATCACCTGTAACACAGAAAAAGACTCATCTGACATATCTAGTTAGTTTCCCTGCCTGTCCCGTTTCTGCCACGCTGCAACAATAAACCTGCGTTATACTCACATCTTGCTGTCTTCGTCTCTGGTCTTTCCTGACAGTGTGTTACTTTACTCGTTACATCAAAAAGTAATGCCCAAAGAGCAATAAAAACATAAATAAATCTTGACTGAGGTTGTTAATTTAGTGTTTTTGGTCATTTTTAAAGGGTGATGTTTCAGGTAACGTTGTGGAGTAATAAACAAATTAATATCCATCCATCACAGGGTCATCAGGAGGCTGGAGCCTATCCCAGCGTATAACCAGTGCAGGGTTTTTAAAATGGAAGCATGAATATCAGAAAAAGAAAAAACAAAAAGAAAAAACAGCATATTTGGTTAGATTATTTATGCACTGCTCTACTAGTGCTTCTGCGGTCACCAATTTCAGAGTCTGAAATAATTGTGGTCCACCACAAGATGGCGCTAGGGTGACAAATTGCAATGTATTTCAGCTTTGATTTGTTTGCCTGGCATCATGATGAACGCCTCAACCTTCATTTGGTTTGATCTGCACATCCCTAGCTTTAACCTCTGCTTTTAAGCACATTCAATATGCTGTCATCCATCATAATACAATTATGATACATCATAATACACATAATACAAGCGTGATTTCACCAAGTACAACGTGTTCCTGGATGGATCAACATCTTTGTTGATCCTGGAACAACATTTTTATAAATAAAATCAGATTTGAGGGACAAGTTCACCGTTTATGTCAACCTATCATTTACCTCAGATGTCAGGGATAAGTTATGGGATAGGATTACATTTTTGGACAGGAACTTTGTTCCAGGATCAACAAAATATGTTGATCCAGGAACATTTCTTACTGGGCAAAATCACGGTGACTGCGGGGGACATATGAGAATTACAGTTGTATTCCCATTAAATACACAAGCATTGACGATTCCAAAAGTGACATGAGTCCTTAAGCCACAATACAAATATAATTTAGTCGTTTTTTTGCCAGAATGTATCTGATATCTGACAAGAACACTGATTTTCCAATCTTGGACCCCTTCCAAGTTGTACATCTCTTGCTAAGAGCGAGACGACCGCTGCCTTCTTTGTGTACCTCATTAAAACTGAATGCTTAATGCTATCAGATCGTTGTAGTGGAAATAGGTAATTCCACTATATTTAAATACCCTTCTGTACATTAAAAACGTAAATTCTGCAAACTCCCAATTGTGATGTTGCTATAAACAATAGTTTGCCAGTTGTAGAATATTGTCTATTGCAGGTGCAAGTGGTCTGTAATTTACAGGAATCGACAGAGGAAAGCCCAGAGCGGCTCTACGTCGAAGCGACCACCTCCAGGAACCTTCCCAGGTTGCCTCATCCCACATGCCATCCAACCATGTTCAGCCACAAGCATTGTCCCATCCCGCTGCATGTCCCATAAGTGGCAAGGTCCTTCAGATTACTTCTATATCATCACTGTCTGAACTTGCATGAATAGTTAGTAACATTAGTTGATGCATGTTTTGTCCAACCAACTAAGAAATTAGTAATGCCCTTGCGTGCATCGTCTACTACAAGAATAAATAGTGCTTTAAAGCTGTTCAGAGCTGATGAGGATGCATTGATGTTTCTGCTGATTCTCGGAGGGGAGAATGCACTTTTACCCTGAAGAGATTGACGGCTTCCTGAGACGGGTGTTCAGCGAGGACCTTCAAGCAAAGCATCAGCCAGGAGCAGGTGTGTTACAAGTGAACCGGTGGTGTCCAACGATTGATCATGTCAGAGCAATCACATCTGCCCTTTGCTTTGGACTTCTGTTGCAGATCAAGGAAGTGGCAATGCCCCCAGGGGTGCAGACATGGGGTATGTGTATATGCACTGCATAGGGGCGCCAAAACAGTTCTTTGAAAATCTTCTTCAGTAAAACGTTTAAAAAAATAATGTTTGTTAAAAACATAATGTTTGTTTAGCATTTTTAACGAGTATATATATTTTTTATTTCATTATATAATGTGATATCAACTGCCCACCCTCGACATACTTTAAAAGAGCCGTTGCTCTGTGACAGTCACATGTCCAAAATGGACAGAGGTGGGAAGCGTTCTGGGGCGCAGAACAGAAAACTTAAAAAAGAAAATGAAAACCAATGCCTTAAAATGAGGACATCAATGTCCAAGTGGATAAAAAGAGATTGGTAAGCTTAACCTATCATTTGTATCAATGTAAGTCTTGAAGTTAATCAACATTTAATGTTGTTGCTAGTGAAGGCATAGTTACCAGTTCATTAAAACCTCAATAAATAAAGAATGTAGCGGTATGTTTGTGAATGGGCATTTGATTTAAATTCCAGAAAAACTGAGGAGACTGTCTAAAATGTAAACTGAGCCTCTCACCACTGTTAATGCGGACAAGACCATTATGTCAAGGGGCGCATTGATGCACGGCTTTCTATGGGCTAAAAGCAGGGCACAATAACAATAACAAAACATAAAAAAATCGACAAAGCCCTGCTGGAACTGGACTGGACAACCAGACTCTAACGTCATACACTCTTTGGTTTGGTAACTTTTAGATCCAAGCAGGAGTCTTCCACCGGAGCTGTTTTCATGTTTTTAGGTCTGTGCGCACAAAACGCCCGCTGTCACTCAGGCACTAAAGCTGTTATCGGTTAATTGGATGGATTGACTTTTGTCGAGAAGACTTTGCGGTTTTATTTACGTGGCCTTCTTTTAGGCTACTTTACAAAACATGTTAGAAACTATTAGATGTGGTGTGAGTAAATGACCTCATCCAGATGTTTATAGCTTTTCAAATTTGCCCCGTTTTGGGTGTGAAGAAAAACGTGACGTTTTTGTGTGTCCCTTTAAATGCAAATGCCCCGTTCAGAAGAGGACCAATCACGAGCTACAGATACAAACAATAACAAAACATGCCAATCTGAGTCATCCAAAATCTCAGAAATAACCAGCAGCGAGTGCAGCTTTACAGAGAGACTCGGGAAGAGTTTCACTTTTAGACGGTTCTGAATGTTAGTGGAGACATTTGTGGAGTTACATTGATTCATGTTTAACTTTTACACAAGTGTCCACAGCTCCTGAGGTGTTTATAAGGCTCACCAAAAAAAAAGTTACTGGGTTTCACTTTTCACGTTTTCTGGGTTGGTAGAAGCAGTGTGTGTATGTAAAATGTGAATGTATAGGCTATTACCACCCTAGACAGATTGATATTCATTTATTTTTAGATCCAACCCCAACTCCAAACGTTATTGCCAGCAGATCAAGACAAAATATAAAAAATATTTCAAAGTGTTGAGTATTTACCACAACCTTTTATTATATTTGTGAACATTTTATCACGAACACGAAAAAAGTGTGAAATCCGGAAAACTGGGGGAGGACCACCTCCTCTATAATACACTGGCGGAGGAGTTGGCGCAGAGTTACAGTAAGGGGCGGACGATTATGGATGGCTGAAATCTGACCCTGGTGCTGGCTCCTCGAAGCAAGTAACACTGGGTATGTGTGTGCAATGCATTACTAATTTTTAAAAAGTGTTAAATATGGCTGACTCTATGTTGTGCAGTAGAGGGAAATACAGTGTCCCTGTTGAAGCCAGCACACATGCACACAGTCTCCCGCAGACAGGTCAGTATACAGCACCATGAACATAACCTGCTTTATAACAGTTATGCTTTACATTGGCCTACTTTTATTTATTAGGGTGAAGCAAATGATGAAGACACTGTGTGTTCTGAGACAGTTGCTGAGGTGAATGCACTGGGCTTTTTATTATGGCACACATTTAAATGTCATAATTAAGTGTCTGGCCCTTACACATCTGTTTTATTGTAGGACCCTTGACATAAATTACAGTCAGACCTATGTTTGTAGAAAGTCATGCCACTTTTTGTGATTTGATTAACCTCCAGGAAACCTGTACTGATTGTTTGTGGTGGAATTGTTTCAGGTGGAAACCGACTCAGTCAGGGCCCTTTACAAAAGGAGTCTCGAACTAGACTGTTCTCTACAGGAGCTGGACTGTGAGCTGAGGACGCTCCAAATTAAAACATTTCAATTGGAGATCTAACAGCTGGAAAAAAACAGATCTCAGTGTGTGAACTTATTTAACCAAGTAACCCTTTAGTATGAACACAGTGAATATTTATGAATGTAACTTTCTCTTGCTCTCTTTCTTCCTCCCTAGCCACATGACCAATAAAACAGTTTGAGACCTATCTGCAGTGTCAATGTACTTTTATTAAGTAAAATATTGTGTTGTGATTGCCTCTCTGACAGCCTCGCCAGCTGGGTGGTCAAGTGTGATGGGGTCAGTTTCATCAGGGAGAAGCTGGTTTTGTGGTGGTACTCACTTCTTTCTGAGAGTGGCTATATTGTGCAGAATGGCACTTGCAGCCACTATCTGTGATGCCCGCTTTGGTGACTCTCTTAAGCGCCTAAGGCAGTTGAAACGTGCCTTTAGGATGGCAAAGGTCATCTCGATCTTGACCCTGGTTTAACTGAGCGCCACATCGAAGCGGTTTTGTGGCCCTGTCTTGATGGTTCTATAGATTATCTTATTATTATTAACTTATTATTATCTCAGATTTTCCCTTGGTGTGTTAAGAGTGTCCGAACCTGCTCGGAAGAAGGATTTTTTGTCCTCATGTTTGTGGTCTATCACATTTTGAAAATCTTATAAGATCTAAAACATCTTTTGGTGTGTACCAAGCATTAATTACTATTCATTTAAAGATTGATCTCAATGCAAATAAAAAGCATCTCACATGTATAGTAGCCCAAACTGAACATTAAGGCTGTGAAAGGACTTTCTGTTCACATAATCCGCCTCATGTTCTCCTAGAGCTGTGGAGATTGCAACATGTGTGCAGTCTATTGCTCCTATGACTCTAGGGAAACCTGTCATAGGAATTAAAAAATATATATATTTAAAACCATTCTTAACATGTAGCTACTGTAGACTATTGTATAATACATTTAAGTGCTTTAAGTGAAATCTGCTTTTTGAAGAAAAAAAAAAACTGAATGTGAAAATGTTAAATTTGTTCATGTGATGTCACCCTATCAATATATCTTACCGGCAATTTTCTAAAAGTCCTCTTTTATGGACATGGTTGATAAATGTCCAGGGAACACAGTAAAGCCATTTATGTACCCCTGCAGTGCGAGGACCACCTTGCGAATGGTTCGACAAACAGTGTTTTTCCATAGGTTCTCCGTATCACTGACCACATACAAGTATGTACCACTTCCGCAAAAACCGCAACACAATACATACCATTTGTGGTACAGTAAGTGTATGGCTTCGACATGTCACATTTGTTATGTGGGGCTCAAGAAGTTTGCAAAGATAAGATATTCCTTCCGCGGAAAATCTGTATCTTTCATACAAGTATCGGGAAAGGCAAGTGGTCTGTCTGTCCCTAAAAACTCTCTCTACGAAGTGCTCGTCTAACAATTTGCACGGAGATGTTCACAGGATTTGGAAGAAAAGTTGAAGCCATTGCAACAGACACAGGGAATTAGTTACGTCACCTATATGTTTCTTTTCTCACAGCTGATTTGTCAAACTTCAGTCTGAGATCTCAAATCCAGAACATAACCTGCCCCGGAGCAGGTTAGCTGTGCAGCGTAAGATAATGGTGACGAACATCAATTAAAGTCGAGCTACTTTCATAGTACCTAAAACCCAGGGTTGGCGCAAACTAATCTTAAAATTACCTGGCTAGCCACCCAAACCGGCTTCATAGTACAGACCCCAGGTCTCGTTTTGTTTGTGCAAATGGCTTGTGATTGTTTTCACTGGCCATGAGCTTTTGTTTTTGTCATGTTTGGTGTGAGCACATGGCTTGTAATTTGCTGGCCATGTGCTCTCGTGTCTTGTCTAACCCCGCCCATCTTGTAATCTGATTCATTTGCCCCACCTGTCCTCCCTTGTTACCTGCCTTGTTTGCTCCCTATATAATGTTTTATTAACAAAGTTCGGGAGGAGCATGTTCAAATAGTGATCGGGGAAATGAAGCTTTTCAAAGCTTTGAGTCAATTGGACCAATTGCTTTGCAAAATCTCACTCATTAGAAGCGTTCGAAACGCCACACGCTGGTGACCCCTGCTGGTCAGAACAGTGGAAATACAACAAACACTCAGGCCAAACATGCATAAGAACAGCTTTTACAAACCCATTGCAAATGTTTTATTTGTAAGTAAAATCTATCAAATGCAATTAACTAATCATCTAATAAGATTAAATATCTCAAGTTTCTGTATAATTCTTTCATCAAGTTTCAGGACTTGTTTTACACCGCAGGCCAGGAAGAGACTATTAACTACTATTATTCCTTTTTTAATTGTACTAATGTCTAATTAAAATGTCTACAAATGTATAAAACTGATCTGATGGGTAAATCCCATAGACACTTGTTCAATGGTTCGCCACTGAGGGGCAACATGATTCATGAGTTCACAGAGATCGCCCCTCAGCGATGAACCATTGACATTTCAATTATAACATAACAAAGCCTTGTTTACTGAAATCAGGTGACTAAGTTTTGGGGTGGGCTAGCAATGCAATTCATTCTGAGGTAATATTAATTTTTAAGGAGTGATACTTACATTTTTCGAGAATAAAATCAACAGTTCCCTTTCGAGGGAACTCGAACTGCGTCGGTGACGACACTATGGGAACGCCCTTCAGCGTAGCACGTCTGAATTCATGAATGAAAACTAATCCAATCCTATTGGCGTTGCGTGATGACGTAGCGTGTGACGCCATATACAGATGTGTATAAAAGCCGGCACACAGAAGAGTCTGTTTTTTGCTATTCAGCAAGCACTCTGTGTGTGTGAAATCAGTTTGTCCTCTTTGGTGTTGTTGGTGTTCCCGTGCCCACGTTACATTACGGCTGGGGACACACACAAGATGTGGGAAGTACAGACTGCAGTTCCAGGTCCGCCCACCAAAATTCAACGGGGTGGTCTGGACTTCAGTACACCCAGAGCAGGGTCTGGTGTTAGAACAGGAAGTTCACTCGCTGCTGGAAAAGGGGCCATAGAGCATGTTCCCCCACCAGGGGCACCTATCCATACGTATGTGAAGCGGCTGGCTGGGCCACTCCGCACACATTCATGAGATTCTACAGTCTGGATCTTCCCTCCACACCCGGCGCACGAGTGCTCTCGTCCTAGTTGTGCCTGAAGACAGCTTCACACTGGGACAGGCGGGTTCGTTGTGGCATAGTGGGTATCTCGTTCCCAAAGTGCAGGGCTGGACTGGCCATCGGGCATACCGGGCATTTTCCCGGTGGGCCGACGTGCTTTGTGGGCCGATACATCTCATACTTTAAATATATAAAAAAATTGTCTGAACGGCCCATAAAACTCGAACATCGGCGGCCCATTGCGTTTAGTTTTGCTTAATTGGCGGCGCTGGGATCTTTGTACCGGTGTAATGGATTGGACACAGCGTAGGTTTTTTTTCTTTCTCACAGACCAGCACATGAAACGCGTAGATCAGCGGCCCATTGGTTATTTTCTTGATTGACACTGGGCTGGTCCAATCACATCTTTAAACACCTCCCCCTTTGAGCTCTGAGTGTCAGTGTGTATCTGTCAAAATAGTCAGAGAAGAAACGCAAGGAATGTGCAGAGAAAAAGCGTGAAAAAAATTAACTTCAAAGGCCCTTCAAGTGTCTGATGAGGACAGTGAGGAGGATAAGGAGAGAGATGAGTGAGTGTAGAGAACTGTGGTAAGCAGAACTAGGCTACTGTCACAACACTTAGGCTATGTAGGAGCCCACTACCCAGTTACGCATTATTGCCACATCTGCATATTTGACGATTACGCATTTTATTAGAACTGTAATCATAGACTGTAATGAGACAAGTTTGTAAACCATGTTTTTTGGCAAAATAAAAGAACGATGCCGTTTCCGTCAAAATAAAAGATCATGTGCTTATCTCTTTCAATATAGAAATTAGTACGAAACTATGAAAGTTGCTTTTATTTTTCAGTGCATTTGTTTTACAACATATGGCAATTACTGCCATGGGATTAATATTATAACTAGTATTATGTAGTAGTATAATGTAGACAGACACTATATCACAACTAAAAGAGTTTTGAGTTTTTCTTTGTTCAATTTGCACACTGAATATGGGTTGGAGAATATGGGTAATTTTGAACTCTCAAAGTGCACTAGATTGACGAATTTAACATTAAAAAGCACAAAATTTTCTTACAGGGGAGCGTACCCCCGAACCCCCCTAGAAGGACAGATGTGCACTCACCACAGATTACCCAAAATCCTATGGGTTAAATTGATATTGCGATCCCAATGCAGCTTATAGCTTGTTTAAGGATTACTGTGGAGTATAGTTTAACTTAGTAGTTATTTCATCTGTTAACTCTTACTCACTCCTATTCACTTATTACATGGCGTTAGTGGTTTTAATAGGCGTTGGTATACATATTCAAGGGCGTGCAAAGTTCGGTTGTGTTTATGATCATATGTAGTGGGCCAGTCTGGGCCAAAATGCCTGGGCCGATTTTTTGTCCCAGTCCAGCCCTGGCAAAGTGTAATCACCGACGCAGTTCGAGTCCCCTCGAAAGAGAACGTCTTGGGTTACGTATGTAACCCTTGTTCCCTGAGAAAGGGAACGAGACACTGCGTCGGTTCGCCACGCCTCACCCCATATATTCAGATGTGCTACGCTGATGGGCGTTCCCATAGTGTCGTCACCGACGCAGTGTCTCGTTCCCTTTCTTAGGGAACAAGGGTTACATACGTATTTCTCCAAAGGTGTGATCTTCGAGCAGCGGCCCGTCTCCTTTGTGCAGACATTACAAACTGAGGAAAAGTATTCTAGGTAGGGCTGTCGAGTTACTGATGTTATGAGGTGTTAGAGTACCTGTCGCTCATATAATTTTTTATCCCAGAACTTATAGTTACATACAAGATCAGGGAAAGATACCATAGTTGTATCTTTAACAATGAACAATCATAATGACACAAACTGAAAACATAAAGATCATGGGTTTGTGTTCATCATAATATGATATTTTATACACAGGAAAAAGAACAATGACGAGGCTAAATATCTTTAAATAGTTCTTCATAATACATAAAAAAATCATTATTTTGTTATTTATGAGCCTGAGGGATGAAACGAGAGGTACATTCAACAAGAAAAAGAGGAAATCTTAAAGGAGAACATTTTTGGATATAAAATAAAGAAATTAACAACATATTCAAGAGATGATTTTTTAATAAAAAATGATATTGTTATAAGGATAAAACTGTGGGTCACATTAGTAGGGTTTAAAATATAACAACTTGAATCAACCCTAAATGTTTTCATAAAATGAATGGGCAGCTGTTTCTTCAACAATACCACAAACCGAGTAAGTTTCATCAATATCAAGATATATACAGATTAATTAAACGTGTCGTTCGTATCTTTTAAGTTATTGCACTTGTGATAACTCGTCGCAGGTCACATGATAACGTCAACATGGCAGATGTCCAGTTCGTGTTCATACTCAACGAGATCTGACTATATAGTACCTACTCTTTTAGCGCTCTTATTGAAATTAAGTACCTACTCATTGACTATGCGGTTTCGAACGCAGCCAGTGTCAAAAACGAGGCCGTTGTATCAGCATGTCGTGAAGGTACTCTGTTGGATTATTTTTCATCTGGATAAAGTCTGAATGTCTGCGTTGTGGAATAAAATGGCACAGGGACACGCATGCATGGGTTAAGAGTGACTGAACGAGCTGAAGTCTGGACGCCGCCTAGGAAAACCAATAAAGGGTTTGGGAAACTAGACACTAGTGAAATTTCAGAATTGCAAGTCTGAACCTGTGAGTGTTGATTCCTTCTGTGACACTTTCCTGACGTGTGATCACCAGAAGGTAAAAGGAGAATTTAGTCTTCCCAGCACTCTACCAGGTTCCCGATATCTGGAACTCTTTCCATATCAAACGACCCCACTCTTTCATCTCAAACACGATTATTATTCTCTCCATCTGATACTGAATATTTTGTTTGATTTAAATTTAGTTTTCATTATATATTTGCTTATATTTTAGACAATTTTTTGGACTCTTTTTGTTAAAGGCGTACTGTTGACCTTTGACGGTCTGTGTGCAAACGCACTGGTAATTCCAGTTGTAAAGAATCGATTTAATAATTTAGTCATTTCTGAGGCCCTGCTTCTGGACACTAAGAGATTGAAATGATTTTGTGTTGTTGTTGCTGTAAAATGTGACCTAATGAAATCAGTAGGGTCTGTTTGTCCACAAATTATTCCAAAATTAAAGCCAGCGTTAAGGTTGAGGGATTCTTTGATGCACATAATACAAGATATACATATCCAATATAAATGCTAAATTAAGTATTTATTTCCAAAAGAAAGCAACAAAAAATATGTATGTTGGTCAATCAAACAATGTGTGGTCGAAAACTGTGTGCTCTGTCCCACTTCACAGCTGATTCCTTCTTCGTATTTTAGTTTTATGGCTGACTGCAACCATGACTTATCAGGTGCGCACTGCCACCTACTGTACCGGAGTATTCAGCATGAGTTTTGATTCAATTAAACTACTTTACAACAGCAAAGTTGTAAAGAGAGCACAGCACTCAAAGCGCTTCACATGGAAGGGGGAATCTCCTCAACCACCACCAATGTGCAGCTTCCACCTGGATGATGCGACGGCATATATATATATGGGGATGATTAGGAGGCCAAGATGGACAGAGGCCACTGGGCAAATTTGGCCAGGATGCCGGGGTTACACCCCTACTCTTTCGAAAGACATCCTGGGATTTTTTGTGACCACTGAGAGTCAAGTGGGTCAAGAGAGTCAGTTTAGTGGAAAAGGGGAGGTTTAAAGTCCCCGTGAACCGGAAGTTGCAAACGACTTTTCTCCAGTGTTGTGACGTATTTCCGAGAGAAACGGAATACTAAATGAGGCAAAATGGTGGGCGTGGGTTTTTCCCCAACTAGCACCTGATTGGATCTAAAAAAGTAGGTGTTTTCATTCAGCCTGTCTACTGTCAGTTGGAGGGGCGTGATTACGGACGTTAAGAAGACGCCCAAACCGTCAAACCTACGTCATCAGGCAAGGTCCTCCAACGCAGAGGGGAGGGGAAATTTCAGATTTTGATTAAAGATTACAAAGCCAAAAAAATTTTTTGTGTGGATTGACTTGCATGGATGAATTGTTCACCACAAAACGATCAATTTAGGCAAACAAAGTAAGTATGGTCAATTTTGAATTCATGGGGACTTTAAGTACTCAGGAGTGTATTTGAGAGATGACATGACGTAGAAGAAAATTGGGAAGGAGTCACTGATAAAGTGAAAGGTAGGCTTAAAAAATGTAAGTGGTTAACACCAAAAATGTCATAGAGAGGGAGAAACCAGGGCTTAAAAAGGGTTTTGTTTGGTAAAAACTTTATTTTTTCATGCTAAGGTTGACATTTGCATGGATCTGCTCGAATGCATATGCATATTAATTTGACTGTAACCTGTCTATAAAGAACATGCTGGTGTTACTTACACAGCTTCTGGGTAAATGAAGCAACGTTTACCTTACACTACTAACAAGCAACCAATTCTATATTGCTTAATATTATAAAGTTTTTACATTTTCTATTAACTGAAGATTTAAATGTTCATCACATCACTGCTTATCTCAGCATGCCTCCATCACCTTAATACTACCTCTGTTTTTATTCGCTTCAAATATGCATTACATTTATGTACTGAACAGATGGCTGCAGCTTCTAAATATTTCTTTAGCTTTGAAAAGAAAAATTGGCAACAAAAAAAAGTCCCAATTTGATTAGATAGTCATGTCAAGTTGATAGTCAGCTTGATTAGATAATCGACTCGAGTCTCAAGCCCTCCATCATGGACCTCAGCAAAGTATTATATGAGAGTGTGAACTTGCACTGTTATTTGAAACATTAGTCAATAAATCCTCTGAAAACATCAGAAGTAATCACAGGCAATGAAGTACATCAATTCATTGAACTGAGATGAACGGTTGCTAAAACGTGTTCACACATTTTGTGTTTCCAGTTTATTTAGATTTGAACAAGAGGCCAATCCTCCAATAGAGGCGCTGCTTCCTCTCAGAGACTTCTCTCTTGTCTCTAGCCATTTTTCCTCATATTCTAATCACACTTTAACAACTTCTAAGAATTAGCTCTAAAATTGTATTCACCGGTGTAGCTAATGGACTGTCATTTTAGAAAAATTTATTATGTTGTAATATTTGATTAGTTTTAATTTTGTTCTGTTAATTATTTTCCCTTTTATTTTTCACTTGCCTCTTCAGAGTAAATGTCACTGCAGTCCATATTACTATGAGTTATGGTCTGACCAATGACAATATATGTTATTATATGTAAATATGTACACCTTTCAATACTGCTAACAATGGTAAATACAATAATACAATTTATGTACAATTTAAAGATTTATAGGCAAACCAACTATCACTAGATGTGACTCATTTTACATCACCTGAGAAGTCGAGGCCAGCACATACTGTAGGAAGTGCTGGTAGATGTTCATGTTGTGTTCGGACTTACTGTTTAAAGTATAAGTCCATGTCCTATACATCTGTGTACTGCATCGTCCAGTGTATACATTAGCCCATAATGCAGTGTTATAAGGGATAGAAGGAACTGCATGACATAATATAAATGAGACAGAGATGTAATATTGCATGTCAGCCTATGTCATATTTCCCTCTATAAAGTTGACAAAATTAGCAACATTAGTGTACACGGTGTAAAGCTCTGGGTTGCAGTTTGAAGAATCGTGTCCGAAACTGACCAACCCTAAAAGTTTCCACTCTTGTGAACCCTGTCCATGTGGAGGTGTGGGACTGGAGACTGGGAAGATGAGAATCCCTCCAGTGTCGGCAGGGCAGATGTTGGACTGACCAGCGCCCGCACCCTGTCGCCCGCACAGCATGTTTTCAGACACACTGATAGGAACACCATGATTGGCATATTGCTGCTCACAGTGAACAATATCGCCCAGAATCACACGGCCCACGCGTGCTTTCTCAACATTTCCAGCCTCTTGGTCAGGTAAGAGGGACCAGCCTGTCACCATCCCTGGCCTGGAGTCTTCTACTGTATCCCGAGCGTTCGGAAGGCAGATCGGCTTCACATGTTCTCCAATACGAGCCTTGTCCAAGAGCTTCAGTATGGCCACATCTGAGTCCAGCACCAGTGGATCATAGTTTGGATGGAGAGTGATGGAGGACACCTGGCCAATCAGAGATGAGACGTGAATAAGAGAATATACAAAAATATTTGGCAGCATATGATTATTACACAGAGTGCTGTATTCTAGGCCAGGGTATCCTGGAGGCCCCCAGCAGTGTTTTGGATATTTCATAGTTTAAATTGTGACTATTATTTTATAATGATTATTTTTAGTATAAAATGTGGAATGCAGTAATAATAAACAATGAGTAGGTGTGTCCAAACTTCTAGCTGTTGGTGTTCTTACAAACGGACCCGTAATCGCTGCAGTCCCTTGGTCACTCTCAGATCGCTGCGATACTGTTTGCCAAGCACTACTCTGATTTTGGCCGTGTCGAGTGGATATAATTTCCCCAGCTCTGTGACACAGTGGGCAGCCACAACCACACTGCGCTGGTTTACCAGGGCTCCGCTGCAAACAAGCTGCCAACCATCCATGTCACTCTCTTCTTCCATCGGTTCAATGTTTTTCCCCATTGTCCTCATATCACTTAACTTCCCTAGTTTGCTTGCAACAGGCAAACGGTAGATGGCAGCCAGCCAGGGCCATTTGGTTTCTGCTGGGTTCTGAGGGTCAAAGTTCGTCAGCTTCCCACACACTGCCATAGAGAGAGAGAAAAGAAACTAAGAGAAGAAACAAAAGCAAGGAATACTTGACAGATTATGGAATATAACAATAAAAGAGCACTTTGAGGATTTGGATTGTTATGGATAATGGATAGCTCAATTAAGTCTTTTATTACTTCCTCACTACCTCATGCATTTTCCTGTGTTGACACTCTTATAGGTGTGTGTATTTTGTGTGTGTGTGAGAGAGAGAGAGAGTGTGTGTGTGTTGTGTGTGTTTGCTCCATGCATTCCCTACATTGTGGACCAAATGTTCCCACAAGGATAGTAATACTAGAAATGTTCAATGTTGTGGGGACAAAATTTCGGTCCCCACGTGGAAAACAGCTTATAAATCATACTAAATTATGTTTTCTGTAAGGGTTGATTTAGGGGTTAAGGGACAGAATGTAAAGTTTGTACAGTATACAAATAATTATATCTATAGAGAGTCCTCATAAAGCACAAACATCCAAGATGTGGATGTGATACTTTCATTCTGTAACTTTTGCACTTGACAAGAGCATCTAGGTCTATTTCCAGAGGCTCACCTTAAAATATAAGCAGATTACAAAAGGAATATCCATTTAAATCCGTGTGACTTTGTTGACATTTACAATAAGACAGCAAATTGAAAATGCTTTTAGAACTCACTATTCCTCATTTCATTACACCCCCCTGAAAACACCTATTTAAAGTGGCACTATTATGGTTTTTCGAATATTCCCTTTCAGGCAGTGTGTAATATAGCTGAACAAGTAAAGTTATTGTCTCCCAAAAAAGAATCAACTCTAAACCGCGTTAACAAGTAGTTTGTATTTTGAATCAGTTCTACGTCACTAGAAAAGATATCTGCATAATGCTCGCCTATATTGTACGTTGTTGATCCGTCCTCAAACGTCCTTTTATTGACGCTAGTTCAAAGCGGGATTTGCAAAACGCTTGCTCTTGAAAGATGGGTCAGTACTCATTTTATCTGGACCAGCTTGCTTCTCATAATCACAACCTGTAAGTATGACAAATTATTGTATATATTTTCAACCGGGTGTTCAAAATATGTAGTTTTGTGTTCTCTTACGAGAGTATCTCTCGTACTGCGTAATAGCTTTACGCTAGGGGAAAAACTCTTTTCCACGAGATATTGAAGCCAAAAATAATCCTTAATTTTTTTTTAATGTAAAACGCTTTGCAGCAGCAAGCAGACATAGGCGAAACAGCTCGCGCGCCTATTGGTTGCTCTTGCGGCAAATGCAGCAGCCTATCGAGAGAGACTCTGCGTGACTTAATGACCAATGGGGGCAATTCGCGCCCATATCGTCACGTCCCGCCAGAAAGGGCGTGGTCTCACTCTATAAATATGCTCGTTAGGCTGGTACAAGCTGATTTTCATCTCTTCAGCGACGCACACGCATCGCTGGATCCGGAGTGAGAAGCCGCGCCGTCGAAGCAAGCCTTTCAGCGGGACGAGCTCTGGAGTCGCTGGCCTCGCCGCCTTCAACTGCCGTACCTGCTGCGCTTTCCGGCGTTCTATATCCTTTTATACTCTGTGTATCTTTTACTCTGCTGAGAGTGTTTGCTCGCTTACTTGACGCGACTCACACTTCTCTTCACAAAAGAGCTGCGTCTTTTTAAAGATGCCATCCTGTGGCTCGTGCCGCGCCCCACTCAGCGACGGAGACCGGCACGTCATCTGTGTTTCCTGCCTGGGTGAGGATCACGCGGCTCTCGCGCTCGCTGACGGCGGATGCCCTCATTGCGAGCTTTTGCCTATGGTGACTCTGAGGACTCGCCTGGCATCATTCTCCGAGCCTTCACCAAAGCCCGCCGTGGTGCCGCGCCGCAAGAAGCGCCGCGCCCAGCGGGCTCCCGAGCTTTCTCCAGCCCGCCAAAGCTCGCCGGTTCGCCCGCCAGCTTCGCCGGCTTCGCTCGAGTCGCTCACTGACGGACAACGGCCGCCGCCTGCCACCGCGTCCGTCCACGAGTTCGACGAACCCACCGAGGCTTGTTCTCTTCTGGCGTCCGATAGCGAGGATTGGGCGAGCTCCGTGGACCTCCCCTCCGCTAGCGTTTCCCGCCAAACCACTGGTAAGAGAGCCGGCATTGAGACTGAGCTGATGCGTCTGCTCTCTCAGGCCGTGAAAAGCATCGGCCTCGACTGGGAGGCGCCCGCGCAACCGCCGCGCGAGTCGTCAGGGAAACGGGCCAGCATCAAGACCGCGAGCCCTAAAACCGCGGCTAGCTTTCTTTACATAAGAAATCTACCCCGCCCCCCATGGGCGTGCGTCACCGGCAAATGAGAAAATAGTGTGTTTTAGTCCCCGCCGAGGCCGGACTAATCTCCATTTCTCAAACATTTCTCAGCTCCTAGTTTGAGTGGCTGAAAATTTCATTATTGCAGCAATGAGCCTGTTGTATAACACGCACACCTGCATACAAACGCCGACACACACAAAACTGTGATGACACTCTCTTATCTGCTTGCGCTAATGTAGTTCTCCCTGTGGCCCAGGGGCAGAACCCGAAGCCTTCGCGCGAGAGACCAGTGTTCGATCCCGGCTCTCGCAGCAGATAAAAATTTAGTCTCGCCGCGGCCAGACTTACACCGAAACTTTTCGCTCGTTCAGTTCCAGAAAATGCGACTGTTCCAGTGTATTTTGCAGTAAACAAGCTGGTACCACGGCCCGCTTGCCTGCACATAAAGGCCGTTTCCACTGCGACCCAGAAAAATCATGTAATCATTGTATTTCTGGTTTTCCGGCCACAGCCGATGGTGTTATAAGTGTAATAAAATGCTCACAGCCCAGTGTTCATTTCTACACACAAACACAGCCCGCCACGGTACAGGGCTCGCACAAATGAAATCGACGCATGTCAATTGTGCATTAAATGTAGTGAATGTGCCCACAACCCAGTGCCCACAAACACTACCACGGTTTCTGTAAAACGAAACCAACACAAGTCTTCCTAGCCTCCTAGGAAATCGACGGTGTTTCAGTCTCGCCGTGGCCAGACTTCCACTGAAATTTTCGCTCGTTCAGTTCCAGAAAATGTGACTGTTCCAGTGTATTTTGCAGTAAGCAAGCCAGTACCATGCCCGCTTGCCTGCACACAAATGCTGTTCCCACGGCGACCCAGATAAATCACATAAACGGTGTATTTTCTGGTATTCCGGCCACAGCCGATGGTGTTATGAGTGTATTGAAAATGCCCACAACCCAGGGCTCATTTCTACACACAAACACAGCCCGCAAAATTGCAGGGCTCGCACAAACAAAACCGCCTCATGTCGATTGTGCACTAAATGTAGTGAATGTGCCTACGTCTCAGTGCCCACAAACACTACACACCACATGTCCCACGGCTTCTGTAAAAACAAAACCAACACGCATTCAGTCAGCTCAGGCCGACGGTGTTTTTCAGTGCAGTAAATGTGCCCGCTGTCCTGCGCCCACATTCACTCACAGACATGTTAAGCCCCACGGGGCTCACCCCGCTCTCTCTCCCTCAGAAAACTGCTATAATGGTTTTGAGCGCGGCCAGGCTGCCAGCCGCGATCGGCGCGCCCCCCCGCCTCACACACTGTAAACACAGTGTCTGCGTTACAGCACGCCGGAGCTCTCTTGCCGTCACTATGTCTCGGCCAGAGCCCAGATCTCATTCTAACCCTAGCTATTCACGCGAAAGTGTGGGCACAGCTTCCTGGGGTATCAGAATGGGTGCTGAACACTATAAAAAGAGGCTATTCGCTACAGTTCGCTCGACGTCCCCGCCGTTATACGGCGCGCGTCGAGACGACGGTGAAGACGAAGTATCTCATCTACTTCGAGCCGAGATAGCGAAACTACTGAGCAAAGGTGCTATAGAAACTTTATCTCAAGCTCAGAGCAAAGGGGGCCTACACAGCAGATATTTTCTGGTACCGAAAAAAGGTCTCAGACCCATTTTAGATCTGCGACAGCTGAACAGAGCGCTTGTGAAACGCCATTTCAGAATGCTTACGATCAGGAAAATCCTCGCGCAAGTGCGCCACGGGGACTGGTTTATGTCAATAGATCTGAAAGACGCCTATTTCCAAATACAAATAGCGTCCCATCACAGGCGATTCTTGAGATTCGCTTTCGAGGGCCAGGCATATCAATACACAGTCCTGCCGTTCGGCCTGTCCCTAGCACCTCGTACATTCACGAAGTGCATGGACGCGGCGCTCGCACCCCTGAGACTTCAGGGCATGCGAGTCCTGAACTACTTGGACGATTGGCCCATTCTAGCTCGATCACGATCGGAGCTCATAGAACACAGGGCCGCATTACTCGATCACCTCGAGGAGCTGGGCCTCACAGTCAATTGGGCGAAGAGCTCACTGTCTCCCAGTCAGAAAATTTCCTTTCTGGGAACAGTGTTAGACTCGCTATCCATTACGGCACGCCTGTCACCAGAGCACGGACTAAATATTCAGCGCGTCGCGAAATCCTTCCGCCACGGCTCGATAGTTCCGCTCAAAAGGTTTCAGAAAATGTTGGGGCTGATGGCCTCAGCGGCCTCTGTACTCCAGTTGGGCTTGCTCCGCATGCGCCCACTGCAGATGTGGCTGAAAGCGCGGGTTCCACCCAGGGCATGGACAGCGGGTCTGTTTCGCCTCAGGGTCGACCTACAGTGTGTTTCAGCTCTGGAACCTTGGAAAATAACCGACTGGTATCAGTCAGGTGTGAGTCTGGGGACCGCTTCGAGTGTGAAGGTGGTATCTACGGACGCCTCCACCTCGGGGTGGGGAGCGCTGCTCGAGGACAGACCGCTAGCTGGCCTGTGGTCAGAACGGGAGAAGCTCCTTCACATAAACTGCTTGGAGATGATAGCAGTCGACAAAACGCTACGGCGTTTTTGTCCCCAGGTAACAGGCCACCACGTCTTGGTCCGGTCGGACAACATGTCAGTGGTGGCATACATAAATCGCCAGGGCGGCGTCAGGTCACGAAACCTTCACAGGCTGACGGAACGCCTCCTGGTCTGGGCTCAGCACAACCTGCTCTCACTGAGAGCAGCGCACGTGCCTGGTCACCTGAATGTGGGACCAGACAGACTGTCCAGGAACAATGTTCCAGCAGGGGAGTGGTCGCTGCACCCGCAGACGGTCCAGCTGCTGTGGAAAACATTCGGCAGAGCACAGGTGGACCTATTCGCGTCCCACAAAAACGCTCATTGCCCGAAGTTTTTATCGAAAAGCAAGGACGCGCTGGCTCATGTTTGGCCCCGCTGCCCCCTATATGCTTTTCCTCCTGTCTCGCTCCTGCCTCAGGTGTTGGAACGAATCAGGGAAAACGGATGCCCGGTGCTGCTCGTAGCTTCGCTCTGGACAAACCAGACGTGGTTCCCTGCCCTGATGCAGCTGACCAGCACTGCCCCATGGCCTGTACCATTGAGGAGAGACCTCCTCTCTCAGGCGGAGGGCTCGATTTGGCACCCTCGCCCGGAGCTGTGGTCCCTGCACGCATGGGCCATCAACGGGTACCCGCTAGCCTCCCAGAAGGAGTGTTAAACACGATCGCGCAGGCTAGAGCTCCGTCTACCAGGCGGCTCTACTCCTCGAAATGGTCTGTTTTCTCTGCATGGTGTCAAGCCCAGAGTTTTTCACCTGTGGAATGCGGGGTTTCGGAAGTGCTTTCCTTCCTTCAAGAGCTACTGGATAAGGGCAGGACCCCATCCACGCTCAAAGTATATGTGGCGGCCATAGCAACGTTTGCAAAACCGGTGTCTGGCCAGTCCCTGGGGAAAAACGACTTAGTTGTGCGTTTCCTTAGGGGAGCTCGGAGGCTGAACCCTCCCAGGCCCCCTTCAGTCCCGACGTGGGACCTTTCCACGATCCTGGAGGCCATGAAAGGCGCCCCGTTCGAGCCAATCCAGCTGGTGGACATGAAACACCTGTCGTTCAAAACAGTGTTTCTCATGGCTCTCGCTTCAGTGAAGCGCATAGGGGACTTGCAGGCGCTTCCAGTAAGCGCGTCGTGTATGGAGTTTGGGCCTAATGACTCGAAGGTCATTCTCAAACCTAAGCACGGGTATCCCTCAATACACCGTTTAGGGCCCAGGTAATTTCCCTGTCCGCCCTTCCGGTTCTCAGTGAGGAGGAGGACGCGAGTCTCCTTTGCCCCGTCAGGGCATTGAGAGCTTATGTGTCGCGCTCGTCTGTTTTCAGACAGACGGAGCAGCTTTTCGTTTTATTTGGCGGGCGTTCCAAGGGACTTGCCGCCTCAAAACAGAGCCTATCCAGATAGTGGATGCCATTGCGCTCGCTTACACTGCAAAGGGCCTACAGTGCCCCTTGGGTGTCAGAGCGCACTCCACGAGAGGCGTGGCCTCTTTGTGGGCATGGTCGAGCAGGGTTTCCCTGCAAGATATCTGTACGGCCGCGGGCTGGGCCTCGCCGTCTACATTTATAAAATACTATAACCTGGAGGTACCCGCCTTACAAGCTAAGCTTTTGGCGGTCTAAAATTCAGTGCTATCTGCCCCGCTGTGCGGCCCAGATGCTGAGTTTACTGCAGCCCCGTGAGTGTTGACACACGTATGGCCACCCAGATCAGGCTGAAAGCTTTCACCCTGGCTGCGCGTTTTATTGTCATATGATAGCCCCGCTGGATGCTTTTTTATAGGGAATGATGCTTCCAGCCTCTCTTCCTCCACTCTATGTGAGTTTATGGTGATTATGCACTACATGAGCCCTGGGCTTCGGCCCTTGGGACTTTGTTGTTGGATCCCTGTACGCACGGCGTGTTGCATTGTGTTCCCCTAGCGTAAAGCTATTACGCTGTACGAGAGATACTCTCGTAAGAGAACGTACTCGGTTACTAACGTAACCTCGGTTCTCTCTAGAGAGGGAACGAGTACTGCGTATCTTGCCGTGCTTGGAATACGCTCTGGTTCGCTTCAGCGATGAAAACCAGCTTGTACCAGCCTAACGAGCATATTTATAAGGTGAGACCACGCCCTTTCTGGCGGGACGTGACGTAATGACATTGGTCATTACGTCACGCAGAGTCTCTCTCGATAGGCTGCTGCATTTGCCGCAAGAGCAACCAATAGGCGCGCGAGCTGTTTCGCCTCTGTCTGCTTGCTGCTGCAAAGCGTTTTACATTAACAAAAAATTAAGGATAATTTTTGGCTTCAATATCTCGTGGAAAAGAGTTTTTCCCCTAGCGTAAAGCTATTACGCAGTACTCGTTCCCTCTCTAGAGAGAGCCGAGGTTACGTTAGTAACCGAGTACGTTTTATATTGTGTAGGTCTCCTGTTAACTGGCTCACTCATGTTATTGTCACAGGCCGGGGGTGGGGAGAAACCACGACCCGTACCAACTACCACTCTGAGGAGCTACACCAGGAACACCACGAGGCTGGACACAAGGTACAGTAAGTAATTTGTCTTTATTAAATATTAAAACAGGGTTAACAGGGCGTCCGCCTGGACGGCTAAACTCATTCCACTCTGCCAGACGGCAGTGGATTTCAGGAGCTCAGGCAAGGGGACCTTCAGGTGAGTGACTCGAAGTGGATAAGTAACAGACCTCTCTAGTTTCCATAGGATCAAGGTGGAGCTCAAGACGGGCTACAAGCATTTCCAGAAGAGCAACTCCATACAACGTGAGGGCTGGCGTCTCCTACTCCTTCCAGACGGCAGTGGATCTCAGGAGCTCAGGCAAGGGGACCTTCAGGTGAGTGACTCGAAGTGGATAAGTAACAGACCTCTCTTGTTTCCATAGGATCACGGTGGAGCTCAAGACGGGCTACAAGCGTTTCCAGAAGAGCAACTCCATACAACGTGAGGGCTGGCGTTTCCTACTCCTTCCAGACGGCAGTGGATCTCTGGAGCTCAGGCAAGGGGACCTTCAGGTGAGTGACTCGAAGTGGATAAGTAACAGACCTCTCTTGTTTCCATAGGATCACGGTGGAGCTCAAGACGGGCTACAAGCGTTTCCAGAAGAGCAACTCCATACAACGTGAGGGCTGGCGTTTCCTACTCCTTCCAGACGGCAGTGGATCTCAGGAGCTCAGGCAAGGGGACCTTCAGGTGAGTGACTCAAAGTGGATAAGTAACAGACCTCTCTTGTTTCCTTAGGATCACGGTGGAGCTCAAGACGTGCTACAAGTGTTTCCAGAAGAGCAACTCCATACAACGTGAGGGCTGGCGTTTCCTACTCCTTCCAGACGGCAGTGGATCTCAGGAGCTCAGGCAAGGGGACCTTCAGGTGAGTGACTCAAAGTGGATAAGTAACAGACCTCTCTTGTTTCCATGGGATCACGGTGGAGCTCAAGACGGGCTACAAGTGTCTCCAGAAGAGCAACTCCATACAACGTGAGGACTGGCGTTTCCTACTCCTTCCAGACGGCAGTGGAACTCAGGAGCTCAGGCAAGGGGACCTTCAGGTGAGTGACTCGAAGTGGATAAGTAACAGACCTCTCTTGTTTCCATAGGATCACGGTGGAGCTCAAGACGGGCTACAAGCGTTTCCAGAAGAGCAACTCCATACAACGTGAGGGCTGGCGTTTCCTACTCCTTCTAGACGGCATTGGATCTCAGGAGCTCATGCAAGGGGACCTTCAGGTGAGTGACTCAAAGTAGATAAGTGACAGACCTCTCTTGTTTCCTTAGGATCACGGTGGAGCTCAAGACGGGCTACAAGTGTTTCCAGAAGAGCAACTCCTTACAACGTGAGGGCTGGCATTTCCTACTCCTTCCAGACGGCAGTGGATCTCAGGCAAGGGGACCTTCAGGTGAGTGACTCGAAGTGGATAAGTAACAGACCTCTCTTGTTTCCATAGGATCATGGTGGAGCTCAAGACGGGCTACAAGCGTTTCCAGAAGAGCAACTCCATACAACGTGAGGGCTGGCGTTTCCTACTCCTTCCAGACGGCAGTGGATCTCAGGAGCTCAGGCAAGGGGACCTTCAGGTGAGTGACTCAAAGTGGATAAGTAACAGACCTCTCTTGTTTCCTTAGGATCACGGTGGAGCTCAAGACGTGCTACAAGTGTTTCCAGAAGAGCAACTCCATACAACGTGAGGGCTGGCGTTTCCTACTCCTTCCAGACGGCAGTGGATCTCAGGAGCTCAGGCAAGGGGACCTTCAGGTGAGTGACTCAAAGTGGATAAGTAACAGACCTCTCTTGTTTCCATAGGATCACGGTGGAGCTCAAGACGGGCTACAAGTGTCTCCAGAAGAGCAACTCCATACAACGTGAGGACTGGCGTTTCCTACTCCTTCCAGACGGCAGTGGAACTCAGGAGCTCAGGCAAGGGGACCTTCAGGTGAGTGACTCGAAGTGGATAAGTAACAGACCTCTCGTTTCCATAGGATCACGGTGGAGCTCAAGACGGGCTACAAGCGTTTCCAGAAGAGCAACTCCATACAACGTGAGGGCTGGCGTTTCCTACTCCTTCCAGACGGCATTGGATCTCAGGAGCTCAGGCAAGGGGACCTTCAGGTGAGTGACTCAAAGTGGATAAGTAACAGACCTCTCTTGTTTCCTTAGGATCACGGTGGAGCTCAAGACGGGCTACAAGTGTTTCCAGAAGAGCAACTCCATACAACGTGAGGGCTGGCGTTCTCGGTTCCTGTAACACAGCAATAGAGCTGAAGTACCTGCAGTAGAGGAGCTTTGGACTCGTGAGGAACTCAGGAAGTGGCGGTCTTCGAGGTCGGTGAGTCCTGGGCAGCGTGAGTGACTGGCTTTCTCGGTTCCTGTAACACAGCAATAGAGCTGAAGTACCTGCAGTAGAGGAGCTTTGGACTCGTGAGGAACTCAGGAAGTGGCGGTCTTCGAGGTCGATGAGTTCTGGGCGACGTGAGTGACTGGCTTTCTCGGTTCCTGTAACACAGCAATAGAGCTGAAGTACCTGCAGTAGAGGAGCTTTGGACTCGTGAGGAACTCAGGAAGCGGCGGTCTTCGAGGTCGATGAGTCCTGGGCAGAGTGAGTGACTGGCCTTCTCGTTTCCTCAAGATGAGAGTCAATCGGCACCTGCACAGATCTAGACAGCTGGACTATAAACTTCCCCACCCCACACGGGCTGGACGATCCCAGGAAAAATTGGAGCGAACGGAATGGTTAAATCTTCTTCACACTTGTGTATACAGCAATCCCTCCACTATTCACACGTGCACACTTCAACTTGTAAGCACTGCAATTCCACAAATACCTCACAGTGGGTTTAAGCCTTCACTCCTTTCAACCTGGAACATCCAAACTGCTGCTCGGGTTCCAACCGAAGGGGGGGAGAAAGTGCAATGATGAGGCGGCTGCACAGGGGGGTTATTCAGGAACAACAAACGTGCCTTCCCATCACCAGCTTCAACCTCATGAAAATAGAACAGCGAACATGGACAGATCTTCTAATCGGTCACACGGCCTCCATGAACTCAATCACAATGTTAGTACAGAAAGCTGGAATTGGGTACTTAACTCTTCGTAAAGGGCGATCTTCACAATGCCTTCATCAACTCAATCACAATGTTTGCACAGCAAGCTGAAATTGGGTACTTAACTCTTCATAAAAGACGATCTTCACAATGTTTGTACAGCAAGCTGAAATTGGGTACTCACCTCCTCACAAATGTCGGTCCTCACACTCACGGGGACAATCTTCTCCCTCGCCCGTCCGCCCACCCCTGGCCAGTCCCTCCACTCCCCGTACCTCGCCGCTTTTCTTTCTCACTTTTTCCTTGTCTCCTCTTCCTTCAACTGCTCCATTTATATCCTCTGAAAACACACACTCTCGCTCGCCACCTTAATCAACTCTCATTTCATTCAGCTGTAAACAATTTCTCCGCGTTTTCCCGTTAGATCGGCCATGACGGCAAACCGGAACCGGCCTGATGTTACACCGGAAGTGCTCCCCCCGGGGGACTATGCACCGAATTTTAGTTCCGGCTTAGTCACCCGGTGACATTATCACTGCATGTCTTACTGAAATACTTCTGCTGATCAGCTGTGGGACACTATTACCTATAACTGTGTCTATTAATGCAGATTGCCTGTCGTTCTCACTACTTTGAGTAAAGATAAAGGCTGGAGCAAGATTTGAGTTACAAACTTTATGTTACATCAGTCTTTAACATTAGTGCTCGGCTAATGTATGCACCGTTATTGATACAGTTCCCGGATGTGCACTGCAATAAATTAGAAATATGAGGAATAACAGTTGCAACATCTCATAATGTTCCTCAAACTGAGTAGCGTATCCCTGAGAAACACTGAGTCCTGCTCGAGTCATCCTTGCGATGGACATTCGGGTTGAATAACTATTTCTTCCAATGTTTCATCATTGGACTCGAGCTCAGATTGATATGGTAAAATCAACGCCATTGTTACTGTCTTTACAGTGTGTACAATCGCTGAGCTTTAGGAAGGCTCAGGAAGTTTATGGTAATGAGCATTTTGTTTCCGACGTGCGCTGTAAGCAGTAGACCAATCACAACAGACTGGGCCATCTGGCCAATCAGAGCAGAGCAGGCTCACAGAAAGAAAGGATTTAGAGAGACTGATTCATCCGTTGAGTCGTTTGAGAATCATTGAAAAATGTGGTGATGTGCAATGTATATTATGAGAGCATGAACGTGTTTTTTAACCTTTGATGCATGTGAACCTGTTGTAGGAGACCTTGTGCATCAACACTTTGAATATGTGCAATCATGAAGCAAGAGTTGGAATATAATGCACAAGTTATATCTGGACTACTTTTATGGTGCTTTTAGGCTGCTCTAAGTCATACAGAATTGGAAGGATGTGAGGGTGATCAAATGAATAAAGATTTTTTGAACGAGTTATCCTTTCAACAAAGCCCGCTACACCTCCTGCAGTGCTGTTTGTTTTGGGTCATGTGTGCCCTCACCTGGTGAACAAGAGACATGACGTCCACTCCACTTCCCCATCTTCAGACAGGTTCTGCGTGCACTTCCAGAGTGCTGGTAGTACGGGGACATACACTCGTACTCAATGTGTGTGTAGAGATGGTGAAACCCCTGTGGGAGCGGGGGGAGGCTGAAAGGGGTCTGGGTGGGCCACACTTCCCTTAAGAAATTGGTTGCCCCAGAAGAAGAATAAAACTTATGCACAGGTGTTTTCCTGAAGAACAACATACAGAATAAATGAAATACTACCAGCACCCTGGAAGTTTACAGGTCACATATTACATAAACTGTATTACTTGAAAATTTTGCTTTGGAAGGAATGGGAGAATTATATCACATTATTAAATGGAAAACCAGTAAAACTAAATTTGCACATGTGTTGATGTATGGAGTGAAACAGTACCTGGAAGGGATGTGGGGAGGAAGAACTCTCTGTTTGACCAGCACAGATACTTTGGGCTCTCTGCATGCTGTAAATAAGAATACAAACAAAACACAGCTTAGTTTTCATAAATACTGATGTCAGCACAGTATTTATGAAAATACTTTGAGTTTTAATATGCTAAATATCTTGGGCTTCTCAAAAATGTGTGTTGTTAATGCAGTTACATTTGCCAGCAGCTATCGCTCTGTAACTCTCGCCTGGATCGAAGCTAAGCATGGTTGAGCTGGTCAGTATCTGGATTGGAAAACTAAGGTGCTGGTGAGGCCAACAGGAGGCGTCACCCTGTACGTCCTCATGCTTCATTATAGTAACACTGTACACTATACTGCAAAAAAGCAGCATCTTTCAGGTGAGAAATTTTACAGAGGTCCTGATTGGTCTGTGGTCATAAAAAAATCGCAGGATTACTTATGAAAAGTGTAGTAACCTTGGAATTAGGGCCACATTTGCCCACAGGTCTCTGTCTATAATAACCTCCCAATCACCCCCAAATCTAAACCACTTTATCAGTTATTTTAAAGTGAAACTCCGTATTTTAGTCTGTTATCACACTTGGGTGCAGATTGCAAGTTTCAGTGCGAAAGTCTAACTTAACCAGACACTAAAGTGGTTGGTACTGAGCAGCACCATGTGAAGTGACAACGGACCATGCTGCCCTGTAAACACTGTATGATTCTGGGCTGTCCCAGATGAAAGATGAGCAATCGTTGTGATTTCTGTATCTGTGGCTCCTAAACGGTGTGCTACGTCGTACAGTGAGCGAGGTTCAAAGACGGCCGTTGTCACGGTCTTGCGCCCAAAGATAGCCTGCAATAATTTTCTGACAAATTCAGCATGATCATCTAACAGTGTGTTTGCTGTTACGAGCTACGTATACTGACCAGCCAATAAAAATCCACAATTCGGCGCACATAAAATCCACAATTGCTGGAGTGCGATTCATCTTGTTCTATTTGTTTACCACTAGCGCATGCCGATGACGTTTTATTCTTTTATAATAACTTGCGTCGTAGCCTACGATTCAACGTACATCGTACCGAAGTTTATTAGATCCATGTCTTGCAGTGATATTTGTAATGATCTTATAGGATTGTCGAAATCGCTCAGTCTATAGCAGGCATTTGAGGTGTTGTTGGATCTCACACATCAGAAACAACCCTACAAGACACACTTCCAGTCCAGTACTGAGTTTATCAAATTTATTTATAACAAAGCTCGAAGATGTCATTTTAAACTCACAGTTCCGATACACAAACACATAGTAATCCCACGGCACATGTCCTGACACTGTAAAAAATTGTTGTGCTTCCCTCCATACACATGACGTCTCTTACTCTCTGGCAATTGACATCAAGTTATCAAGTCTTCATCATTATGGCGAGGTCGTCGCTGTTATTGCAGGTCATCTAGAATGGCAAGGTACTTTCCGTAACTTTTCAAGTTCCTCATGTATACAGATCATAGTATTTCCAAGCAAGATCTGTCTGACCTCTGTACCTCTGATCATATCAAGTAGGGATCTGAAGGGCCATACATCAGACTCCTACTTGATATGATCACTGGGTGGTGTTTGATCAGGGCGCTGGTTCCAGTCCATGACATTGTCTGGGGAGCCGTATTTTCCAATCCTCAACTTATAACTCTTTTCCATCCGACAACCTGCTACTATGGATACATCAAGGGTGGTAATCTTACAGCCGTAATCTACCATTATGTCAGGTTTTATGAAGCTCGTTTTCGTAGTTATTTTTATAGGTTCTACCCTCATCTGGACTCCATCTTGCATCGTGGGTTACTTCACACACCTGGAGAATGTGATTTAATGTCTCCTTTGTGTGACAGGCCCCTCGACATCTTGTATCTTCCAACGTCGTATTCCTCCCTCTGGCAGCCCTTGCTTTTATATTCAGGACACCCCGCGAAGTTAAATGCTCTGTAAATGAAGACGGTAGAAGACATTGCTAAGTTTTTCGAGCCAGTGATAACTTGTTCTATCCATATCTTCATTCACAGTTTTTCCCGTCCACAGAGACTTGCAGCTGTTTCGTCCACTCTGTCTTTGCTTCCTCTGCAGTTTCTTTACCAACCAACCAACCAAGATTAATCTTGCGCAGAATTGTCTTAAAAGATGGTTGTTCAGTCAGGGCTCTTTCGATGGAATAATTACTCGAGAGGAGTTTGCCAAATCGAGTTTTCTGTAGCAATGGGATTGAGGTCCCCAAATTTGGAATTCCCAAGCCAGCAGTTTTTATTGGTGCATACAGAAAGCCCAGTGGCGTGTCCTCAGGCCTAGAGTGTTTCAATGGGCATATCCCAACACCAGCTTGTGTGTCAATTTCAGGACTAGGAATGTTTTGAGAATGTCCATCCGCTGGTGGGGTTTCAACAAGGCTATTGTGACTATATTTAGCATTTATACGTATTCATTTACAGTATATACTATGTAGACCCACAGTGTCAAACAATGGAATCACAACAAACATTCAATACAACATAATGGCTCTGAACCATGTGTTTTTAAATTAAGCTATTTTCAATTATTCTAATTCATTCGTAGTGAATTTCCCCCTTTTATATATTTGAAAGAGAGAAATTCTAAGACTGCACTGACCTCTAATGCAGACGGGCTGGGTGCCAGACCAGGTGCCATTAGTCTGACACGTCCTGCGATAGCTGCCACTCAGAGCATACGACTGGTTACAGAAGAACTCCACTGTTTCAGGAATGAGGCCAGGTACTGACTCATAGTAACCATGATACAATGGTGCCAGTCGAGGACACAGTCTCCCTTCACCCTCTGAGACAGAGAAGAGAAAGTGTGAGAGTGTGAAAAATGTAAACATTGCAATGGTTTCAATGGTTATTGTTATCTGGGTTTGGGTGATTGCACCCTATCTGACTACAGTAACAGTGCTCAAAGCAGGTGTATTACTTATGTGTGGCCTATGCACGTTATTAGTCCCATAAACATGACCGTTCATTTTCATCCACGTAATTACAACTGCTTGGGGCAACTACAAAAAAACAAAAACAACCTGTGTAAAAAGACTTTTGAAAAATGAGAGGTTGGGGTGGGGGAAGAAATGCAATTCCAATGCTAATTTGTCAGGGCTGCAAAGTTGATTGTAGAAAGATTGCCACCAATGGTCTCTACGATCAACTTAGTCTTATGATGCTTTTGGGATCATTTCATTTAATTTGGAAATCGGACAAAACTGGTTGTGTTGTATGTTTTTGATCGACTAAAAAGAACCAATGTCAGGTTTATGTTCAGTTTTGGTTTAGTTTTATGTGTTCCAGTTCCTGTGTTTATTTTCTTAGTCGACCTAGTTTCCTAGTGTCCCTCACTCATTTAGTCAGTGTATACTGTATATACTCCCTGTTTAGTCTATTCTTACATCTATCACTACGTCGTTGGTTAGTGGTTATTTCGCTCCTGCGTTTTATATTCTCCTGATATGCTGAGTGTTTGTTATTTTGAATTATTGCTAATTAAAGGTGCAATAGGTGATTCTCTACAGAAACCGTTTTTGTTGTGCGGGTTGAAAGTCTCGTCATATCCTGATAGCAATCACTATCTTGAGCGGTCTAAATGTATTTATATATGTATATGTATATATATATATATATATATATATATATATTAGGGGTGTGACGAGATACTTATCTCACGAGACGAGACACGAGATTGGGTTCACGAGAATGAGATTTTTGCACAATATTTAATAGAAATCCTCAATGACAAAAATCATGACTGGAAGAAATAGTCTGCAGGTGCATTTTTAAAATGTTTTAACAAATAATCTTGTAATGAATGTAATTTCAGTTCTACTTTATAAGTATGAATTATCAAATGTATTGAAAGACAACAATATACAAGCACTGTAAAAGGTTCTGCCACAAACTCAACTGACTGGCTTCTCTCAAGTATGATTTCAAATGAGTCTCTTCAGACCTTACTGTTCATGAACTCTGAGCTTCCAGAACTTCTGATTTAAGGTTGTGTTGAACCTCCTAACTGAACTCCTTTCCACAAATTGAACAAAGAAATAAAAACTGTGTAAATAGCTAAAATAAAATACAGTTTTTTCTTAGTCTTATTAAGTGCAAACCGTAATCAAAGTACTCTCTCTGTGAGAAATCTCGTCACACCCAAATATATATCATCTGTGGAAAGCGTAGGACCATAAAATGTTCGTTCAATCATTGCATTCGGTCCGAATTACATGCTAACGTGTTCCCTGTCAGTCAGCGTGTGTTTGCATATCACTGCGCAGCCTGTTCACACAGACATCATACATCATCTGCACGTTCACGTACGCTGTGCAGACAGAGCGAGAATGGCAGGCAAACAGTTGTTTAGGTTGGTTGTTGTAGTACTGTTGCTCACTGTACTGTTAGGCTTTCTCACCTGTGAATAACACACGATGTAATCCAATAACGTTGTCTGTGGTCGCCTCGCTTCTGCTCTGTGCGCATTCATGTGTTTTAGAGGAGGACGGCTTTGGACGGCGATTTGAAGGGTGGGTGGGATCAATGCTAGCAGGCTAAAGTTAGCATTTCCCAAATCATCTTTTGCACCTATAAAGTTGACTGCAGCATCTAGGTGCTTAATTTAAATCTCTGTATCAGATGTCACATTAGCCCTGTCCTCTACCCACAGCTCCTACTGTCATCCTCTGGATATTTTACTTTGGTGACATAATATACCATATAATGTTGAGTAGTTGTGAAGTCTGCATCACTACAGCTTCTTAAAAAGGTGGACAGTAGCCAGAAGAGTTCTGAATCATAAAACAGGGCATCCAAGTCCACACCAATTGGCAAATTTAGGACAGCGCCAATATAGACTATCCTTTGACAAGCTGAAGACTCTAAAGAATGCAGCTAGATTCTCAAACATGTTCAACCAGCACTTCACTATAAAATATTATTAGTTGCATACATTTCTCTGTATAAATAGTGTTTATTTTCATTCTAACCCAAAGAAACGGTCTAATGAATGTGTATCATTGTAGAGATGTTCATAGAGTTTCAATAAGATGTTTGAGGATATTCACCTTCATTCTTTAGGTTTGATTGAGATTCTCTATTTGTTTCTTGTTGCAAAACTTGCTCTGCTGTCTTTTCATTTACTGTATCCACTTTGACCTTTTCCATAGGTTTAACCCTCGTTGTCACTCTTTCGGTAGTTGTGCTCACTGTTGGTATGACTTCTGTGCTGTTATTGCCAGTAGTAGCTGTTGGGAGTTCTTCTGTTTCTTTTTGAGGCAGTGTCCCCAAATTTTCTTCTATGTCATTCCTATTTAAAAATTCAGTTTTATTCCCTCTGTGTATGACATCTATTTCATAAAGAATGTTTTCTTTCTCATCCTCGGTCAGGCTTATGGTGTATTGGGGTCCATCGGTTATTTTTTGTCCTTTGTCCATGCCGCCATCTTTGGTTTTGTCCTTTGCTGTCTGATTATTGTCTATCAACACAATATCTATGAAATCCATGTCCAAATCTTTGGTTGGACTGCCATCTTTTTCTCTAAAATTTAGATGTCCATCTTTGTCAAGGAGTTTAAGATTATCCTTATCCCCTCCAGTTTCTTTCTTTCCAATTGTGTTAATGTTGCTGTCAGTATCCTTATTTTCAACTTTAGGCTTTTCTTGTACAAAATTACTCCCAATATCTTTGCCTATATCTTTTCCCAGCTCTAAATCTAGTCCCCCATCATCATTTCCAGGGGGAGTTTTCTTTGGTCTATCTTTGTCTGGTTTTGACTCATTTTCTTCTTCTTCTGAAGTTTTGTTCTTGGAATGGCCCACTTCATCTCGTCCAGTATGTTTGTGTTTGCCTTTGTTTTGTTCATTATCTGCTCCAGAAAGGATGTCCAGCTCTGTAAGTAGAAGAAATTCAAAGGATTAATTAAAGCACTGCACTACCAACAAAAAGTGCTCATGAAAATAAATAAAATAGCAACCAGATAACATACACGCTACTGATAAATAGCAATAATGATTTTATGTAAAATACACTAGCTACATATGTTTCCATCCATATTTGCATAATTATTTCCATCCAGCGAGATGAAAGGAAGAAAATCGCCACTTCCTGATAAACTGGCACCAAATATCACTAAGAAAATTTTAATTTGCTGCAGTAGGAGAAGCCACTGTAAGTCTTTTTTCATTTATAATAAATGACTTGAGTCTCAGAGCACCCAGATGAAATGGAATAAACACGTCATGTTATCTTGCTTTCAGATGCCTGCTGTTTGGGAACGCAGTCGTGCGAGTCAGTTCTGGGAGATCATTATACCAAACCAGTTTGATGACAGACTTTGCTCAGACATTTCAGAATGACCAAAACAGCATTTCAGATGCGGGACAACGAGATCGGTCCGCTGGTAAGTCCAGTTATGTCATCCCATCGCGCAAACTCACATGACTTTTTTGATGTGCATCGAGGAATTTATTTGGTGAATGTGTTTCCATTGTAGTTTATGGACATGTTTTCTTATCGGATATTTTTTTTTATCTGCCTCAATTGAGTGCAAAGTTTTTTTAATGTGCATTTCTAGAATTTTCACCCAGTGTTTTTTATGCGATATCCCAATGCATAAAAGTAGGTGGATGAAAACATAGCTATTGAAGATCTTGTATGCTTGAGAGCATAGTGGTAATAAGCAGTGACTAATGGCCATCTAGTCACCCACAGATTTGCCAAAAATGTCCAAAGAAATGGTTTTAATTTCAGTCAAAAAGATAAATTAAAGCATGATTTAGTAGTTCAGTGCCACCAGAAGAAGACTTTAAAGAACTTCAGGACCTAGAGCTACTGAAGAATCAACAGCAATAACAACTTAATTGACAATATTAATTAACATACAATAAATACATTTCTAGCTAAATTCTGAGTCCAGGTACCTTTGACACAGGTTGGTGCCGTCCCACTCCAAGTGTTGTTGCCCAGGCAGGTTCTCTGAGGGGCTCCATTCAGTTTGTATTGCTTAAAGCAAAAATACTGTATAGCAATAAGTACATCATTTGGTCCATAAACAAGGAAGTGATCACCATGCTCTGGCTTTGGAGGAATGCCACAGTTGTGGTCAGGCACTGGTGAAAAGATACAGTGCTTCAACTATATTAGCAAACACATTTTTTAAACATATTGAATAGAGGCTGCATATGATGACACTTTTTAAGAGAAACTGATTAAAACATATTTGAATTGAATTATCATCATTATTATTATTGCCTTGCATCCCGATCTATACCTTATAATGAGTTTTCAGTTGCTCACCACACTGTGGAGTTGGTGTACTCCATGACCCATCCAGCAGACAGGCGGCCATCTGGAAACCATTTAATGTGTATCCAGGGTCACACTGGAACAGAACATGTCCGCCAACCCTTAAATCCAGATGCACTGCAGTCCCGTGGGCTGGAATCAAAGGCCTTCTGCATTCAAGCACTGAGAGATCATGCACATACAAACGTAACATGTTAAAATACCTGGCATGAATTTGTCCTGTAAGGGTAGTGGTTGAACAAATTACCATAGAGAGTTAATAATACATTTAAAACAACAACAACAACGACAACAACAAATCAGCTGCAATCCGAGTCTATACCTAAACCCTGTTACATATGGACAAGCATCCTCTTAAATATTACATTTCTCTTTTAAAAAGATTGTTCTCACCATGTTCACATCTCGTTCCAGTATATCCAGCCAGACAGGCGCAGTGGAAGGAATGAGAGGAGTGTAAGATGCAGGTGCCATCATGCATACATGGAGAGGAAGAGCATTCTACACAAATAGATACAGTTACATGTCAGTCACAATAATACATTGTATACTGTAGACACACCTAAACATACACAACAGTATATACATTAATTTGTACAGGATATCAAGATAAGTTTTCTTGAAAGACAAAATTGCAATGATCATTAGCAAGAAACCTGCTATTCAGATATTATGTAGTCGTCCGAAATATGAGGGTCCCAAGTTCCCAACATGCACAATGCTTTCCTGTTTATAATCGGCTGCCTGCTTTCTTGTTGTCTTGTGCTGTGTAGCACACAGGTTGGGTTTTTCATAGGGCCGTTTGCTTACATGTTGCCATGTTCAGTGTGGACTTCCAGTCGGTGAGAGCTCTCATTGGCTGTGTGTTCGTGTTGTTTTGTGTGGCACCAATACACAAACAAAACAAAGCCATGTGCTCCACTGTTTATTATCTTAAACACACCCTTCTTGCTACTATTGCTTTATTTGCCCCATCTGCTCTCCCCTACTGGTTTACATGTTCCCTGTTGTATCCTGTCAAATCTTGTCTACTCCACCTGCCACATTTTTTTCCTATAGAGTGGTTTATGTTATGATTTTGTTTATCTTGCTATTTAATAAAGCCCATTAGTCCGCATCCTTGAGTCCTTGCTCTTCATTCAACCCAATTTCCTGACAAACTGGGCCATATGGTTCTGTACGACACAACAATTTATTTTGTAATATTGACTTTTTTAATGTTTTTTTTATTTTATTTTTATCAATATGCGACATGATGCTCCCAGAACGGGACCCTGGGACAGAAACCAAGCTTTTTTCCACATGGATAGGGAACGAAGGCATCTTCGCGTAACCCTGATCATGTGGAACGGGTCATGTTTCCCCCTCCGGGTGGTTGAAAACCCCTTGGTTTTCAACCACCACTGCAGGGCCCTCATGTGCACCAGGCCGAATGGAATGACATTAGACGCTGCTGCCATGAGCTCTAACACTCTCGAACATTTGTTCACATTGCTGGCTTGGCCTACACTACTTCCAGGAATGTGGTTCTCTGAGCTGGTGCCAAAACGCTTTTTTTGTGTTGAGTTTCAACCCCAGGCTCTGGATGTGGGCAAGGATGACATCTCGATGCCGAACTGCCAGCTCTTGTGACTGGGCTATAATAAGCCAGTCGTCGAAATAATTTAGCACCCTGATACCTTGAAGCCTCAGTGGAGCTAGAGCTGCATCCATTCTTTCGGTAAACGTGGAATAATGCATCCTTCAGATCTATCTTGACAAACCAATCCTCGGATTGAATTTGATTCATGATGATGGGAATAGTGAGCATCTTGAACCTGAACATCCTCAGAGACCGATTCAAGTGCCTGATATCTATTATTGGACGCAACCCCCCATCCTTCTTGGGAACTATGAAGCAGCGGCTGTAAAACCCGAACTCCCTGTCCGGTGGAGGAACACAGTGCAGCGTGTGTTCACTGGAAACTGATGTGTCCCGAAGTGCACTTGACGGCGGGAAGCCAACATTGATTTCCTGTGGGCTACGCGGAGGAGGCGACCTCGATCGTTCCGCCACGGGTGGGGCAGCCCGAAGAGATCCTACGTTTGCATGGATCTCTTCCCGAAGCCTTTTTCGGTTGAGAGCGCTGTCTATGCCCCCATGCTTCTTGAGGAGGGGCTCTAGAGGCGACACTCTCTTTTTGAGCTGGTGGATGGCTGTGGCTGCCCACTTGGGGCAGAAATCTGGGCATCAAGGAGGAAAGCCCTGTCTTTTTCCTTGATGCCTGATAAATTCAGCCAGAGGTGTCTCTCCGTGACAACCATAGCCGCCATAGAACTGCCAATAGCGCGGGCCGTTTCTTTGGTGACACGGAGAGACAAGTCGGCAGCCTTACACAATTCAGCTATATCTTCAGGTGTTGGTCGCTCGCCCTCATAAATATCGTTAAGAAGGTCCGCCTGGTAAGCCTGCAGCACCGCCATAGTATGCACACTGGCACCAGGCCTACATGCAGCCATATAAGCCCTGCCAACCAAAGAAGATGTATCATGGCAGGGTTTGGTGGACAGCACCGGGGTCTTCAGGGATGATGCAGCGCCGGGTGAAAGATAGCTAGCCAATGGCTCTTCCACCCAAGGCATCATCCCGTAGCCATTATCTTTCGCTCCCACGATGTTACTATAATCAAGGATGTGGCGTTGAACAAGCGAGATGTATATGGAGTGTTCCACGATTTACACAACTTATTGTGTAAATCGGGAAACAATGGCAGTCCCCGGCGATGAGGCTGCTCTCTGTGCTGCAGGAAGCGCTCGTCCAACTTGCTTTTGCTTTGCGCTTCCTGCCTTGGCTTTCACGTGGCCAACTAATATTTAAACGGGCCACGGCACGAGAGACAACCTCCACCAGCTCCTCATATGCGGGGACATGGAGTGGCGAATCTTCTCCAAAATCCCCACCTTCGATGCTGAGCATGTCCACTTGAACCAGACAGTTGAAGCATTGGGTTCTCCACTCATGAGGAAGAAGCCACTGGACGGGCTTCCGCATGAGGAGGGAGAATATCGGAACTGGTAGAGGATTCCTGAGAAAGTGCCTCAGCAGTCTCAGGATCCCGTCAGATCCATTTGCGAGCCCCATGATGAGCGCCGTCGTGTCGCCTCAACGGATGCGGGACCCACACCACATGGTTTGTGAGCCTGGCCATGATCATCAAAGATAGCCAGACGGGAGTGCAGCACTCGGATCGGTAAAGCTTCACAATCCGCGCAAGCAGCCCCCTCGAGAACTGCCTGTGCGTTCTGCACTCCCAAACAGTGCACACACAATTGGTGTGTGTCCCCACCCGTGATGTAATGAGGGCAGGGAGGGACACACCGCTTGTAGCTCTGATTCACCATTTATACTTATATATATATATATACATATATATATATACACACTGAACAAAATTATAAACGCAACACTTTTGTTTTTGCCCCCATTTTTCATGAGCTGAACTCAAAAGATCTAAGACTTTTTCTATGTACACAAAAGGCCTATTTCTCTCAAATATTGTTCACAAATCTGTCTAAATCAGTGTTAGTGAGCACTTCTCCTTTGCCGAGATCATCCATCCACCTCGCAGGTGTGGGATATCAAGATGCTGATTAGACAGCATGATTATTGCATAATTGTGTGCCTTAAGATGGCCACAATAAGAGGCCACTCTAAAATAGGCATTGGGGGTCCGGGGGGGGGGAAAGTTTAACCCTTAACCTCACATTCACATTTCCCCCCCCCCCCCGGGAAAAAACTTCCATTTCCCCAACAAATGGAAGTTTTATCAGAAAACTATCAGAAAGAAATCACTGGAAACAGTGTGATCGCAAAACAAACATGATAAAAGTGACCGTTTGCTGGCATTTTTATGGTTTACTTGAATATTTAAAACACAAGCATCGATGTTTTACCACAGGTTTACAATAAAAAGTGATACATTGTTCATAATTAATCAATTTGTGTCAAAATTGCAGATTAGTCACACAGTATAAGGTGGTTTACCGTTAGGTCTATTTCACAAAAGAAAGAGGACACACTTACTTATTCAGTCAAGGCTGTTTCATTTGCACATCTGCGTGTGTAAAGTAAGGAATTAGTGCCAGATTGGAGTCTCCCATTATAGCTAACTTTTGACTGACTGTAATTTTCCAATCAAGGATTCTCCTATTTGTTCTCCTTTGTCTGGTCGGTTCCCGGCGAATGGACGGACCCGAGATCCCTTATAAGCTTTGGATTCAATTAAAAAAATATATTTATTTTGGTGTATTGCCCATCATCATTTGTCCCTCATCTTTCGGACTATCATTTGGGCTGTTGGGGGTCAGTTCCGCCATTGTTTGGGAAACCTGGACATTTAGACATTTCTTCCTGTAGAGCAGTGATTCTCAAGCTTTTTTTTCACTGGGCCGCACAATGGTCCAAGTGCAAGTCTCACGGGCCGCATATCATTTACATATGACGTCACCAATGCAAACCAATCAGATTTAATGTTATGGTATTAGCAGATAATATTATTATTATTATATATGTTGCACACACAGAAGAGGCAGTGTTTACTGGTGGCACATACGGTATTCTATTTCTGTCACACTCTGCAAAATCAACAAACACAACAAGAAATTAATTTTTGTTTCAGTGTGTTGAAATGAATGGTGGAAGTCTGACTTCATATCAAAGTGAAACTCTCAAATCAATAAAATCACAATCCCCATAAAATGAGAACAATGTATTCCACCAAATAAAAACTACTAATAAAAACTGAAGAATACAGTAATCAGATAATAATTCGCAATGAACATACACAAACTGCATACAAGCTCTTTCAGTAGCTATTTAACGCTGTATGACTCTTTATCATCCTAATAGTCAAACAATAACAGAATGTTATAGGACAAAAATGCCTTAATAAGTATGTAACCCCTCCACCCGGGTCCTTCTCACCCCGCTCTGAGCGGGTCTCGAACCCGGGTCTCCGGCGTGAGAGTCGGCGTGAGCCTCCGTTACAAGTAAATGTTACTCAACTCTTTTTAAAAACAACATTGAGTTGGCCTCATTCCAGCCGCGTGTGCGCTGATGCTGTTATTTTTATCGATTTAAAATACGAGTATATTTTTGACATTGTAGGTTTTGCATATGCCAAGTACTTTACAACAGAGCAAACAGACTCCCCATCTCGCTCATTGACAGAATACTGATTCTTCCATTCTTCTTGTAAAGTTACTCTAACTTTGCTTCTAACGCTTCGACTCTTCTTGTTTGCTTGTGCTGATTAAATCTCATCCTGAGAGTGTGATCACTGGATAGTTCCAAAACTTCATCTCAGCCTTTCCGCTGAGGCCACTGGCCATCACATCACATCACATCACGTCAAGTCAAGTCAAGTCAAGTCAAGTCAAGTCAAGTCAAGTCAAGTCAAGTCAAGTCACCTTCATTTATACAGCGCTTTTTACAATACAGATTTTTTTCAAAGCAGCTTTACAGTGACAACAGGAAAATAACCCCTTCAACCCGAAGTGTACCGCCCCCCATGCGCGAAAAAAAAAATCATAATCAAATTACTAAGCAACCACTGAATGGAACAACACAAAATAGGTATCATTTTAAAGCAAAGAATCTCAGCTAACCACTTTGATTCTTAACGAGTGCTGAGAAGTCCCTCTAAAACAGAGTGCACCTCCCTAGCTGCGAAACAATTAATAATCATATTTTTCAAAACTACTACCTTGATCAACTCAAAATAGGTGTAATTTGAAAGCTTAGAGTCTGAACTTTACAGAGAATGTAGCCAATTTTATTAACTACTAAGTAGTGCAGATTTATTTGCTGAGAAATAGGAAAAAATGGATGCTGAATTTCTGACACATAACTCGTAACTTCATGAAACATACTCCGATTGTGGAAAATGGCACATCATTATTTACAGCAGATGCTTACGATTATTCAAAATAATCCATCACTGAGATCTAAAGAGATTCCTAATGGAGTTGTAACACTTGAACCCCCAAAGGGCCACATAGGGCCACTCAATGAAGCATGCCTAAATTGTGGAAAATGGCACATCATTATTTACAGCAGATTGTTACGAAGTAAAAGAGCCCAAAACTTACTATAATCCATCAATCAAATCTAAAGGTATTCCTCATGGACGTCTAGCACATGAACCTGCACAGGCGACCATCCAATGAAGTATATAGATGCATTTATGTGATGCATTGATGTGACGTTATAGCTCATAACTCCATGAAACATGCATGAGTTGTGGAAAATCGAACATCTTTATTGACAACAGAGTCTCATGATTACAAAGAGCCCAAACACAACATAATCCATTGCGTTGATCACAAAATAATCCTCACGAAGGGATGCATACTTGGCTAAAAAATGTCTCTCATCTTTCCGGGATGCAATGTGTTTTCCAATGTTCCCGGAACCGTCCCTGGTGGTTGTTTTCAAATGTGGAATAACACTAAATATGTATCATCTTAAACCTTAGAATCTCAGCTTTTTAATCCATCTAACCGTTTGATCAACTCCTAACGAGTGCTGAGTAGTCCCTCTAAACCAGAGTGTAAAATGAACATAATCTATTGTGTTGATCACAAGATATTCCTCATGAAGGAACCATTTAAAAAAAGCCCATTAGGGGGCGTCAAGGACTGAACAAAAAGGCTATCTTGGTTCCAAATGCTGTAACCTTGGATTCCTTTATGCAATCACTACAACATTTGATCCAGATGCAGCTCACATGTAGAGGGACTTCACCAAAAAAATGATTGTCCTCCTACCTTATTTCCTTCCTAAATTATTCCATGTCAAATAAGAAAGATGCAAAATCAAAAATATATTTATATATACACTACCGTTCAAAAGTTTGGGGTCGGTACGATTTTAAATACTTTAAAAAAAAAGGATTCTCTTCTGCTAACCATGGCTGCGCTTATTTGATTAAAAATACAACAAAAATCAGTTATAGTATTAAATATTATCTCCAGTGTAAATCAGCTGTTTTCTGTGTGAATATATAGTAAAGTGTAATTTATTCCTGTGATCAAAGCTGAATTTTCAGTATCACCAGTGTCAGTGTCTTCAGTGTCAAATGATCCTTCACAAATCAGTATAATATGAGGATTTGATGCTCAAGAAACATTTATTATTATTATCAATGTTGAAACAGTTGTTGGTCTGTCAGTTGTACAGTTTTTGTTTTGTTTTTGTTTTTTGGATTCTTTGATGAATAGGAAGTTCAAAAGAACAGCATTTGTTTGAAATAGAATCTTTTGTAACATTATACATGTCTTTACTGTCCTTGATAAATAAAAGTATTGATTTCTTTCCTCCAAAAAATAAAATTCTCACTGACCCCAAACTTTTGAACGGTAGTGTATGTTGTCTTTTACCAGCAGTTTCTCTGCATGAGAATGTCCAAATGTAATGTAAGTTATATTTTGAAAAAAATTGAAAAGTGTTCCATCAAATGATACCTACCTTTTGACTCGGCTATAGTTTGAGTTATGAGTCTTTAGTTTTGTGTGTTTCACTGAAAAAACAACTCTAAAACCCCTTAAGGGGTTAATGTAACAGAGATTGTTTTGGCTGAACTGCAGCTCTAGAAGAAAGTGACTGTCTAGCTAAGTAAGTTTTTAATTGATTACATGACATCACAAGAAAAGAATCTCAAATGTAGTCATATTTCTCCATGTCATTGCCTGTGAAGTCGTGACTGAAATGTTAATTGTGTGAGGTGAGTGTTAATGGTGTCGAGCATGAAGTCCCCTCGCATTACGTTTGTGTCCAAAAATTATGATGGATTTGGAAACTCCTGAATGCATTTATTTTGTCACTTTCCTCCAATTTTGGAAAATAAGACTCCTGAATACAGACGTAGTCCACTGAGAGTACTAGAAATGCCAGTAAGGTAGGCCAGTATTTGCCAGTTTCCACTGTTGGTCGGGAAAGAACAGTGCCAGGTCAGGTTTATGTGATGAGACGTGAATTAAGCAGTCTTGGCTTAATAAAGTTCACATCTGCAACTACTGCTTACAACACATCATGCATGACATTAGAGCTTACAACGAGTGCCTGTGATCTGTAGATGTAAGGCTTGTGTTCGGGTGACGACTCTGCTGTTGTACAGTCACTGCTAAAGCACCATCACTTTTGTTTCCCAGCTCAGATGTTCTTCCACCATGAAAGTGTCCAACATTTGCTCACCCGTAGCTCTTATCAGCGTGTTGAGAACAGCACATAAATGTCTCAGCGTCAGTGATAGGAGATCGAGTCGGGCGTGAAAATGTCAAAGAAGCGTGTGTGTACATTTAATGACGAACTTCAAAAACAGTATAAATTCCTATAAAGTGAGTCACTCTCAGAGCCAAGTCAATTAAGATGTGACATTGGTAGAGCTTGTTTTTCTATTGCTCCCCGAGGCGACATTATGCAGCATGTGCACACAGCAAAAGCATGTCGACGCTGCTAAAAGTGAGTGTTCTAATCTCAGTGTCAGTGATTTCTTTTTTTTCTGAAGCAAACTTGTGAATCTGAAGTTCAGCATGATTTGGACAAGTGTGTGTCCAACCACGAAGACATTCAATTCTTCCCCGTGCTTGTGCGATACTTCAATCCACTAGAGGGCGTAGAAGTCAAGATAATTCAATTCTCATCTCTGCCAGGTGAGACATTCAAATATATTTCCCGCGTCATTGAAAAATATGGCCTTGATCAAAAAGCAGTTGCTCTGCGTGCTGATAACGGTGTTAGGAGAGCTTGTAAAGGCAAGGCCTGGAGAAATCTGCATCTGAAGGAGATTTGGGGCATTGGCTGTAATGCACACCTCATCCACAACACCCGATACTTTCACATCTACACAGTGCGTGTAAGGCTTGTGAGTTTGTACAGCGGGACTATCATGAGGCACGGTAACATGTGTTTCCTCTCTCTTGAACGAATTCTACCTTTTCGATGGTCTGCGTGCAGAGCCGGCCGAGCCACTAAGCGACCGTTGCAATTGCAAAGGGCCCCGTGGCCAGCAGAGGGCCCCCTAGAGTCACTGCTAGCTAGTGGGGGGGGAAAATCGCACAACGAAAGTAACATAAAATAAATAAATAAAAAGAAATGGACCTACAGCGCTCTTTATCAGGCATCATGATAAGCACAGAGCTGTTATTTATTTAGTTCTGTATTATGGCAAATCACCCGGGAGCTCCCCGCGAAGGCGCGCGCGCGTCTTGATCCCGACTGCCCCTATGATGTCACTCGTTGTCACTCGGTCAGTCAGTTAGCAACTCCGACGAATCGACGATGTCTGACAAGAAACGAAAATATCTTTCTGGCCAAGAAAAACGACAAAAAAGAGCCTGGAAGAAGAGAAGAAGCAAGAAGATAAAGGTACGTAAGCCTGTAGGCTTAATTTTCCGATTTCTGTAATATGGATAATCTGCACTAAAAGTCTTATATTAACATTAGCCTAAATCGTGCTTGTATTAATTTTCTACAGTTGTTTAACTTACATGCTAATAACATGCTGCATAAAATTGGTTTAGTATTAGGCCTATACCATTTGCTGTGGTGTTACTGTTAAAGCATTTAACAGAACAATATAAACCCAGTTTGGATTCTACACTAAAGGGCTAACATTAGTTTACTCCTTATGTCCCCTTAGGAGCACTATTAAAGTAACGTTATATGCTGCCAGTAAGCAAAGCTCCAGCTGTTGGTGAGTATAAAGGGGCTGTAAAATGATAACCTTCTGCATTTTAAAAATTAAGTCTAACTTTATGTATAATTATTTTCTTTATTTGGATTGGATTTTAATAGTTATATTGAAATGTTACTTTATTCTTAACATTGTTACTATTGATCTTCTTTGTGGTGTTTTAGATGTTATTGTTAATTTTGTTTATTTGAAAAATCTATTTATTATTTTATATAATATTATATTTAAATGTTATTCTATTTGCTCTATTTAATTTAAATTATATATATATACACTCACCGGCCACTTTATTAGGTACCCCATGCTAGTAACGGGTTGGACCCCCTTTTGCCTTCAGAACTGCCTCAATTCTTCGTGGCATAGATTCAACAAGGTGCTGGAAGCATTCCTCAGGGAGTTTGGTCCATATTGACATGATGGCATCACACAGTTGCCGCAGATTTGTCGGCTGCACATCCATGATGCGAATCTCCCGTTCCACCACATCCCAAAGATGCTCTATTGGGTTGAGATCTGGTGACTGTGGAGGCCATTTTAGTACAGTGAACTCATTGTCATGTTCAAGAAACCAATTTGAAATGATTAGAGCTTTGTGACATGGTGGAAGTAGCCATCAGAGGATGGGTACATGGTGGCCATAAAGGGATGGACATGGTCAGAAACAATGCTCAGGTAGGCCGTGGCATTTAAACGATGCCCAATTGGCACTAAGGGGCCTAAAGTGTGCCAGGAAAACATCCCCCACACCATTACACCACCACCACCAGCCTGCACAGTGGTAACAAGGCATGATGGTTCCATGTTCTCATTCTGTTTACGCCAAATTCTGACTCTAACATCTGAATGTCTCAACAGAAATCGAGACTCATCAGACCAGGCAACATTTTTCCAGTCTTCAACTGTTCAATTTTGGTGAGCTCTTGCAAATTGTAGCCTCTTTTTCCTATTTGTAGTGGAGATGAGTGGTACCCGGTGGAGTCTTCTGCTGTTGTAGCCCATCCGCCTCAAGGTTGTGCGTGTTGTGGCTTCACAAATGCTTTGCTGCATACCTCGGTTGTAACGAGTGGTTATTTCAGTCACTGTTGCCCTTCTATCAGCTCGAACCAGTTTGGCCATTCTCCTCTGACCTCTGGCATCAACAAGGCATTTCCGCCCACAGAACTGCCGCTCACTGGATGTTTTTTCTTTTTCGGACCATTCTCTGTACACCCTAGAGATGGTTGTGCGTGAAAATCCCAGTAGATTAGCAGTTTCTGAAATACTCAGACCAGCCCTTCTGGCACCAACAATCATGCCACGTTCAAAGTCACTCAAATCACCTTTCTTCCCCATACTGATGCTCGGTTTGAACTGCAGGAGATTGTCTTGACCATGTCTACATGCCTAAATGCACTGAGTTGCCGCCATGTGATTGGCTGCTTAGAAATTAAGTGTTAACGAGCAGTTGGACAGGTGTACCTAATAAAGTGGCCGGTGAGTGTATATATATATATATATATATATGTGTGTGCTGTAGTTTGTGACTCTTAAACTCTGGTGTCAATAAAAATGTATCTTTGTTCAGTGATAATCACTTTATCTGTTTTTTTATTCAGAAAGTTAATCAGTGTGTGTGTGTGTGTGTGTGTGTGTGTGTGTGTTGCACTGCCATTCAGCTCAGTGGTATCATAATTTTCCTGTTAGACATCAAACATAGAATATACATAATATATATATATATAGTATGGTATAGTTATAAGGTAGTCATTGCTTTTCTTTAGGCCTTAAAACGGTCAAAGGGGCCTCCAACCAAATTTTGCTTAGGGCCCCCAAAGGTCTAGGGCCGGCTCTGTCTGCGTGCATTCTTTCTTTCTCAAGGAAATGCCCAAAGTGTCTGAGAGACACATTCAGCAACCCTTGAACCAAGCTTTGGCTTGGATTTGCACTTAAACAAACAGGAACTTTTCACTTCACACTGGAGACAGTACAGCAAGACATATATCTGCCCCAGAGCACAGTCATGACCTGGAGGAATCATTCATTCCCTCTGACGTTATAAAGCAGACGGACAGCCTCGCTGAAGCTGGTGCCGTGCGAGCTGAGGATCTCCTTTGAGCTTCTTTGGAGTCTTATCTCTGGCCGATTCATTTTGGACTGGACTGATCATTTCTCTTTCCCCCTCTTAACAGCCCCAGCAAGTGTTGAACAGATCTACACAGCGGAGTAGTGTTATAGGCATGTTGTTCAGAATACCAGTTTCCTAAATCCAAGAGGGGACAAGAGCATTTACACTGATGAAGGTGAGATAAGGTTGAACAGAAGAAAATAATAATAATAATAATAAATAAAACAAGCTAAAATAAAACGTATTGCTTCAAAACAGTGACGTTTTGAATGTCTACTGATGCAATTCAAAGAAACCTTAAAAACTGTTTAAGATTTGTAGCCGTTTAAAATGTAGACTTAAAACGTACCTCCATCTAGTGGTTAAAGCATGGAATTACCCGTTTAAAGGCTTTAAAGAAGTATAAGACAAGTAAAGCTTAACTCTTTTTCTTTCTTTACCCATCTTCATCTATAACCATCACACATTCATTTTAAAGCTGAAAGATGTATGTTTAATTAGGGATGTTGTTTGTTCTCTAAAATGTTATTAAACATTTTAAAGGTTTAAGATATGTCTTAAATTTATATGAATTATTTATAAATTATATATCTAGACTATATTACACTCTTTATTATCACAATGGACAGTGAATTTACTTTATGGATGCCATGGCCTACCCACACAAAAATGACAAAAGTAACAAACACGGTTAGTTGTAATGCAACGACACATGCTTTGTACTGTAAAAAACAAACTATGAGATGACTCCATCCATGTATATGTAGCTTGCCTGGTTTCCACCAGTCACACACTGCGGCTCCATCGAGCTGAAAACACTGAAGACACTGGTGCTTACAGGACCGCACGAGCTCACACACTCTCTCCGCTCAACTAATCAAAATCACTTAAACAACGTTCTCGAAAATAATCTTTTCAACACTATCCGGACAGAATCCCTGGCAATATACAAAACACAGCTGAAAACTCAAAACTCATCCCTTCCGCAAACATTTAACTGCATCTGCTGAACTAATATATAGTCTCGCTGTTCCTCAATCCCTCCCTGTTCCAGTTTATACTAGCAATACAAAGCTTCAGACGTCGTTCAGAACAGTATTTCTTGTGTTTATTTCCTCGTTCAGATGAATCGCTTATTATGGTATTCCTCAATTGTAAATCACTTCAGATAAAAGCATCTGCTAAATGATTGAATGTAAATGTAATGAACTATATTTTTAAAGAGCGTACTGATAATATTGTCTTTAATCGCTCTTACCTGAGCTCTCCTGGTAGGTGGCAAAAAACCCATCAAAGTTCTTGTAACCATCTGAGATGAAAAGGATGTGCAGGGAACTGCCAGTGCTTTTGATTGGAGGAGGTCGATCATTTCCACAATAACGACCAATCACACGCGAGTTCAAGCTGTCTCCATCCCTCACTTCAACATAGTCATACTGACAGCTGTGCTCGAACTCCAAGCTGAGCATCATGAACCTGAGACACAGAGAATACAATGTCCAGGTGGTTAGGACATGATTCAGGTCTGGATAGGGATTGTGTGACGATGGACAGGTACAGTAACGTATTGCAGACTGGAGAAGCTGCCGCGTTCTCTACAGACAGGCTTTCAGAATGTGTGGGAAGGTTTGCAAAGGTTTTAATCATTTCCATAATTAACCCTAGCTCCCATAGTGGGAATGAGCATTTCCTCAGACAAATGATGGCCCTGGGTGTTACCAGTAATCAATAAATGCGTATATGCAACATGTCTTAAAACTCAATCTTGATACTATATCTTTTCCCAATTTTCAGCCTATTTTAAACCTGCCTTTTATTTCAAAGATCACAGAGAAAGCATCGAATCTGCTCTATTAAGAGTCTCAACTGACATCTTTCTCACGACTGATTCAAGGAGATAAAAGTGTCTAGTCGTGTTGCATTTGATTGGTTGACTACGACATACTCCTGAGATGCTTAGAGGCTTTACTGGCTTTACTCTTCGTCTCATCTTCTAACGTACCCTCAGTGTTTGGTCATTACACCATTACATTAGGCATGCCTCTTATATCACTGCTTTTAATCTTATAACATTTCTCCCTGGCTTTTAACATGTACGTTATTTTGGGTCTCTCTTGTATAGTCTTGATTGCCTATTGTTTTATTATCATTATTATTTGCTTGTATTTCTCTATTTTGTTATTGTTTATTTTGCTTCTGTTTCAACTTTTTTGAAATGTGTGACAGCCATAAAAATCTAAACTTGTTTATATTTAAAAAATACACTTAAAGGGGTCATATAATGGTACATGCACTTTTACAAGTTGATTGTACTGAAATGTGTGTTGGCAGTGCCTGTACACAACCATCATATAATGATAAAAATCCATCCAGTGGTTTTGTTTTAATCTCCTTATATGTTTTCCCCTGCCTCAAATTGAGCCGTTCGTTTTTGTGACGTCAATAAAACGGACGCCCCTCCCGCGATTGTTGATTGACAGCCGTGAATCAACACAGACCCGCCCTCGCTCGTCCTGTCAATCATAGTCTGCGCGGACCGGCGCGCTCATTGTTGATATGCTGGAGCACTGTCTATGAGCAGAATGGCGTCTAAGCGATTGTGGTGTTCTGTTCTTGGGTGTAATAACGAACACAGTCATTTTAATGTTCCTAAATCCGAACCGCTGAAGACGCAGTGGCTGAGTTTGTTTTCGAAGGGAATATTCCCCACGATCAACGTCAATGCTCTCATGTTTGCGCGAATCATTTCTCAGTGGACTGCTTTATAAACGAGGGTCAGTATAAAGCTGGTTTTGCTGAGAAGCTGCACCTGAATAAAGGATCGGAACCTATTCGTCTTCCTGCTGAACCTTCAGAAGAACTAAAGTGAGTGTAACGTTTTATTAATCTTTATATTAATATTTATATAATCTTTGCAAATCGCCAGCTGCACGCTTCACGATGAATGCGTCGGTTTACACTCAGGGTACATTACAGCATGTTTTCTATGTACAACGTTCTCAATATAATTCATAATCCCACGTTTATAATGAACAACGCGTGGTTATTGTGTTATTGTGTTACAAACGGTGTATGCGCAGAACAGAGAGGCGGAGTCAGCAAAACTCTTTATCATTTAAAGTCATATGCACTGAAACGGCGTGCTGAAAACAGAGCTGTTTTTGACCAGATAAAATAAGTGTTTTCTTACAATACTAATGAGAATTTTTAATTAAAGTATATTACAAACTTTTAATTTAGACCCTAAAGAATAATACTAGCTTGTACAAAAATGGCATTATATGACCCCTTTAAGTTGGTCAGTGAAAACTTTGAAAATATTTTCTTTGTACCTTTGTCAGTTAAATAAAGCTTAAAGAGAATGTTAAAACATAACAGATTCTTGATTCTATTGCATTTTACAAAATGTCCCAACTTTTCTGGATTTGGGGTTATAAACTGATCGTATTGTCAGCAAGGGGTTGCAATACAATGGGAAATAAAGGCAGGATCTAATTGGATGTAGTTCTTTTTAATCAAAATAAACTTAAAATGACACTTCTCCAGGTTATCTGGAAACATAAACACAGGAAACAGAACCACCACTTTTTTAAAAGATGAGATCTGACAAAGAATAACTGACACCGAACACTATATATATAAAGAAAATCACAAAGGACTAAACGAGGCAATTAACAAGACACAGGTGAGACACATGATAAGCATTGACAAAGAAAACACAGGAAACTGAACTGAGAACAGTGCAAAACTAACTCGAAATCCAACTGAAGCAAAACACAAACACAAAGACAATTAAAACTGATAGAAAAGTTATCCAGTCAATAACAGTTACATTATCCAGCTGCAAAGTAAAGAAATATGGAAACACTTTACTTGAAGGGGTGTGCATAAGACTGACATGACACCTTCATAACCATGACATGACACATGTCATGAATATGAAGTAGGGTTTATGCATGTTTATGACAACGGTCATTAAGTGTCTTTCGCTCAATAATGACATTTTTAATGCAAATATGACATTGTTTAAGATGTCTTTGTTATGACAGCTTGACATAAACCATAACATCATAACCTGTCAGTGTCTTTGTCATGACAACTTGACATTAAATTAAGTTAAACTGTCATGTGGTTGGTTTTGACATTGGCTGTCATAAGGCCATTATAACTGTGTCATGAATATTTTTCGTGACCTCAACTACAGTGGTACAAATTGAATTTGTCATTAAACAGTTATAATGCCTCATGACAGCCAATGTCAAAACCAACCACATGACAGTTTAATGTAATGTTAACCAATAAAGCTAAGTGGTTTCTTAAGTTTGATAATTAATCTGCTATGTCATGTTTATGACAGGTTGTGTTGTCTTAGTAATGTCAAGTTGTCATGACAAAGACACTGACAGGTTATGATGTATTTGTTTATGTCAAGGTGTCATAACAAAGACATCTCAAACAATGTCATATTTGCATTAAAAATGTCATAACTGAGCGAACGACACTTAATGACAGTCGTCATAAACATGCATACAACTTCTGTGTCATGTCATGATTATGAAGGTGTCATGTTAGTCTTATGCACACCCCTTCAAGTAAAGTGTTACCAAAAAGATCAATTTCTATAGATCTATATTACAATTTTACTATGTACTGTATAATATTATTACTAAATTAAATAGCATAATTTTTAAATAAACAAATTATTTTATGTTTTGGGCTATTTGTTGTTCCTCAAGCATTGAGCATTTATTGGAACTGTGAAGTTTTTTCTTTCATCAAGTTTAGGTTATCTTGGAACATCTGGAATATGCCCACATTACTGGCTACTACACATATATTACCTGCATTGGTTACCAGTTTTCTTCAGAATTCATTTTAAGATTTTAATGTTTGTTTTTACATTTTTGCATGGTACAGCCTCTACATATTGCTGACTTGATAGAAGTTCAAAAGTCAAAGAGATCTCTGTTATCTCATGTGCAAAATCTCACATTTGTTCCTAGGACTAAATCAAAATCTAGAGGTGACCGTGTATTTGCGGTAGCCACCCCGAAGTCTACCGCATTATATTAAACAATCATCAACCTTGGGTGCATTTAAAAGACATTTAAAAAAACATTTTTGTTTACGTTAGCTTTGATCATATATGAGTGACGAGGCATTGTTGCCGTAGGTACAGGTCTTAGATTTTCATGTTAGTAGATGTTTTAATTTGTGTTTATTCTTGTTTGTAATAATTGTATAGTTTTATTTATTATATAGTACAGCACTGTGGTCAACGTTGCCGTTTTTACATGTGCTTTATAAAATTTGGAATTGGTATAGTCTCTTAGAGAGATGCAAGATCATTTAAAACACGGATACCCTGAAGCCTCAGACACTGGACGAGAAAGCCCGCGCCACACTGTGTCTATGACAATTCACTCGCATCACACACCAGACACACACAGTTGATATGCCCACGCTTGATTTCAAAGTTCACATTGATTTTCTTTTTCCAATTTATGAAGTATTATATTTAAAATCCAATGAAGTTGTTCAGAACAATGTTTTCAGACATAATTACTTTTATTAGGTTTTGCATTTGGCTATATACTTAAAATCTATAACCTGTAAAGTTTTTTTGTTTTGTATGAATGCCCTGTTTTTCATGTTCTTGCCAAACTGTAAAACTCTGAATGTCAAACTAAATGTATCTTGCAGCACATGGTGAAGCCAGTATGTACAGTATCGATGATTTGTGATAAATACAATTTAATTTAATACAAAAATATACCTGCAAGCAGCCAAAGCCGCTGCGCCACCAACACCCCGGTGGCTTTAGGGAACATGTGCATTTAAAGCGGGTAAATCTATGAGAATAACAGAAAGCACATGCAAATAAACTATGCTTTTAGAGGCTCAATTCATTCTTGGTGAATTCCCCCCTCAAATAGAATTGTTCCACTAGTTTCCTGACCATTTTATCAACTCTCATAAATATGTTATTTCCCATAAAAATATATATTTTCTTAAAAAGAACTTGGTAGAATATAAATAGAGAACATATACAGTATATTTTTAAAAAAAATTCTTGTCTTTTAATAATCGAGACAAAAGCTGTCTTGTTTTTCTCTAGAATGGAGAGGTAATGTTTTCCTGGCTCTCAAACACTGGAACACTGACATGACGTTTCTTCCTTGCAGCCGGCGAGTGATTAACTCCTGCCAGACTTCTTGAATGTGTCAGATTTATCTGATAGTTGCACTCACTACAACTCTATAAGAACTGTGTTGGAGATCAAAAGTGAGGATATCTAGACAACACTAGACTTTTGGGACAATCCAGGCACAGGATGGTTCTGTTTGGAGAGGCAGAGTCCATAATCCTGTGGATGAACCACTAAAATATGATTTAACAAGTGGAATAATATTAACATTTGCGGTGCAGGTGTAGCCTGGCTCCGCCCTCCTACGTACTTCCGCTCAATTTTCATTTTCCTTCAGCACTACGTCTGGGATTGTGGTGTATTCTTTGGTTTTCTCTGGTCATTTTTTTACCAGGCCAATCAGCGAACAGAGGGAGGGGCTGAGAACGATGATGTTGATGTCGTGCGCTAGTTTGAGTCGTCATACGTCACAACAAAACGTTAGCGATTGGTTATTGGTTATCCAGAGTGACTCTGGGCAGATCCAGTAGTTTTAAACTTCAGCAGAGGACCGCCTACAAGGCAGTTAACGCTTGTCAATGGAGCGATGCCAGACTCTCTGTACAAATGAAATGTGCGAGAGTCAGGTGGGACCAGGCTAGTGCGGGTGCGGGGGCAGGTCTGGAATCAATAGGCACAGGCAGACTGCGGGTCCAATAGCCAAGACTATTTCGACTCAGTTTGGAATTCGCCAGTAGCGGCTCCTGGCCGTAAATTTAGGTAGGGCAGATTCTGGGTCTTAGCGCTAGTTTATAATAAACATTTTGTACGGCTTATTTTCTAATCGCTGATGTTACGGCCCTTGGCCTGTTTCTGGTCCTCTCTTTCAGGCCTAACAGCTGGCACCTGGGAAGCTGGTGTTTGAATAGGAGCTCCTCAGCTGCATTGGTCTCTTCCTGTTCTGGTCTGGGGGCTAAAGGCTCGAACGCTGCTCTGTCTGCCTGTCCGTGTCCACGCCTCGCTCGGGACGCCAGGACTTCACACAGATGCACATTTAAGCTTGTCTTTTATTTTTACACTCAACACTTGCACCCACACACACAACACATCCAAGCACCTGCACTACACTACTGATACTGACACTCACAGCCCATTGTTGGTTTTGTTGTTTAAATTTGTGTTCGGTACACAATAAACTTATGATTTGCACCGTTTGCTCGTGGCATGGTCTCCTATTTTTTGTTATGGCCCTGAGTCAGTCATAACACTAAACACATCAGACACACTTTTGGCAGAATTCGAATGTTCTTGTGTTATTCAGCCTGAGGGTGGCGGTCTAATTATGATTGACAATTTTACATACTTTAGTACACACGACAAATGCATATAATGCCTTAGAATTTGCTTAATGTATTTATTGCATCCGAATGTTGTTTTAGAATGTTGCAAGTTATGTAGGAATTCCAGTAAAGAAAACAAAGTCATGTCTATTCTCAGAACAAACATGAAACAAACACAACTACTGTATATTAAAGCTATTCACATGAGCACGTTTAAACTAAAGGGTTTATACTTTCATTAATTTGATGTGCTACTACACATAGAGAGAACTGACATGACTAGTAACTGACCTGATGCAGACACATATCTGAAGCGGACTGATACTGTCTTGTTCTGGAGCGAGGTTTACGTAAGGTCACGTGAAAAGAAGCGGGGCAGCCAGAAATCTGCCCCAATGACTCTCTATGAGAGCATGCTGCAGTTCCATTTTACACCACGGATTTACATTGGAAATGTGAGGGGTGCTGTAGAGCTGGGGAGGGCTCTGAGACCCTCCCATTTAAATGCAGAGTAAATACGCTAAAATATCTCAGATTTTATTTGACAGTAAAGGCGCATATTTGACTATATGTTATTTTAAGTTATGAATTATGTATATGGTGTGATTTATGCACATTTGTTCAAAATAGCCTGTATGGGCAGACTGCTCACAAATTTTAGACAAGTTCTGTATTGTTTACATGACGGATTAAACATAACTATATCATGTTTAATATGTCATGTTATATATAAAGTCATCAAAAAAAGAATCATCTTGTCATTTTCAAATGTTTTTTTTTCCAGCAAAACTCTTAGCCATCTGCAAATATTTGTATGAACATAAAAAGACTTTAACAACTGAGAAATAAACTGAATACATTTTACTGACATTTGATGAACATACATGGATTGTTCACTCTGCTGCACGGATCCGCCAGTGGCTCTACAGTCATCAGCTCCGCCTTGGCTAGTGGATCCCACAGCTCCACCTCAAGCCTCCAATCCCCAGGGTCCTCCTCGGCCCTTAGATCCACCATGGACTGCAGTCCCTCTGGCTCCACCTTGGTCCATCGTCCCTCTGGCTCCACCTCGGACTTCAGAGTCAGGCCACGCCTCCACCCCGGTCACGTCCAACTGCAGCTCCGTGGACCTTCGTATCATTGCTGGGAGTCATCATCCTGCTCCTCCCGCCGCTGCTCTGGTCCCTCGTCTCTGCTCTGACTCCTTCCACCTTCATCTCCTCCCTGGTCGTCGACTCTTCTTTCTTCCTCAATCTACTCCTCAGGGGGAGTGATGTCACAATCATGTTTTTTTTAGTTTTCAGTGTTAGTTTTTGCCTGTGTTCTAGTTTGTTCATTAGTTGCCATAGTCCCTAATTAGTTACACATCTATTCCTCATGTCGTTAATCACCTAGCCTTGAGTATTTAAGCCCTCTGCCCTTTCTGTTCATTGTCTTGTGTTAACATTACATAGATTTGTGTATTGCTTGTATTTTCTCTTTGTGTGTTTTAAATCTATATTGTTCATTCAATCTGCATCACGCATCTTCCATTGGATTCTCTACAAAAGCAACCCCTGACAGCCGTCTCCAATCAGATTTTCTTCAGATTCATCTTCTCAGGAAGGCGATCTGTCTGCACGTGTTTATTTTCTATTTTCTTTTTCTCCGGTATCATCATGTTTAGCGACCCACATCAAGTGGATTATCACTCTTCAGGGTGAACGCGATGCAATTCTGTACGTTTGAGGTTTCTTGTCCTCGCTTTATTATGAGTGAAGACACACATGATGAGTGTGATAAGTGCTTGGGTGTTCAACACACTCAGGCCACTCTTAATAGTGTAGGCTATCATACTGTCTGAGAATTTCAGGATGAAAGGACTTTGTTCTTGGCTTCAGTTCTCCCCAGTTACTCTAGCACTGCAGCTGTCGAGACACCACATGCGTTAGGATTTTGGGGATCCGATGTTGGAACATGAAGCTATGATAAGCAAGCCTACAGATTTATCTTGCTCTCTTCCAATCTCTCCTGGCTGCCTCTAACTTCACCACTGTAAGTGTTGGATATCTGATGTTAATTGTAACCAAAGTTAGATGGGACCAACAGCAATCCTTTGCTCTCTTTCATTACATTTTGTTCAGGATGCTTAAAAGTCTTAACTTGAGTAGTTCACATTCCATGTAACTTTACCTTCAGAGTCACAACTTGGGTGTTTATGGCCCTGTAATTATGACAGGTGGTGCTCCAGTTGCTCACATCGGGCCCCTTGTGTTAGACCCGACCATGGGTCGGATATCCCCTGCTGTTGTGTCATTTCAGGGCTCCGTTCCAGACGGTCAGCCTCCAGTAGAGGCACAGATATGGGTCTCGAGGGCCAGAGTTGCCAAGCCCGGTTTAAAAATGGGAGATTTACAGGGTTTATCCGTGAGCTCATCCTGTATGGATTTTGCTCCCAATGTAGTCAAGGTTGCTCAAGTTGTTGAAAAACCACACTGCGGTTCTTCTCCTTCATCTTTGTGTCACAGAAGAGTGAAATATTTCAGTGGTTGGGTTTAGAGACAGGAGAGGGATAAGCGGCTCAAAAATATCTATATACAGGTGTGTTGTTTAAAGTTATTGACGGGATTTGTACATTTTTTCACTTTTACAGCTGTAAATACATCAAACTGTTTATGTTTCCGATGCTGTCAATAAGTCCACATTGTACATTACTACATCTGTCTAAACTTACAAATATGTATGTTTTTGTAAATTCTTTGTTTATTTGCATTATACACAGATGCTGGTTTGGTTCAGTAAGAGCTATAGGCTCCCAGTGCAGGCAGAATCCGAGATGGGATAATCATTAGGATTGTAAACTGTCATTTGCACTGAAAACATAAGGTTTCCTGGCAGTGAAGTCTTGTCTGAGCATGAAAGAGGCTGTTATGTTCCATAAGTCTGTCAAAGAGAATTCATTTATGGCATAATGTTTTGAATCTAAAGTTTTTATCAGTGCAAACAAGCTACTGTTACCTTGTATTTTGTGTTTAATAAAAAAACAAAACAGCGATAACACTTTAATTTAAAGTAACGTAGTTACAGGTTACTACATGTACTTATTATCGAAATAACGGTAAATTATGCACAATTACAAGTAACTAACCTTAAACCAAACCCTAACTCTGTAGTAAATACATGTAGTTAATTGTACTTACACAGATAAGACCTGAGTAATATTAATGTAACTACGTCACCATAAAACAAAGTGTAAACAAACCAGCTCTCTCAGTCTTTCTCAATATTTAACTCACTAGAAAGATAGGAGTAAGACCAAGTAAATTGTTTCCCCATGTTTTTTGGTGTGTGTGTGTGTGTGTGTGTGTGTGAGTACCTACTTACCTAAAACCATATTTAGGGGACAAATTTGTACTTGGGAATGAGCTAAAAGACTCGGTTTGGGGGTGTTCTTATTTGTTTAAATACAATGCATACAGATTTTTTTATTGTAAAAATGCAGAATGTTTTCTGTTCGGGTTAAGTAACAGTATTTATAATTAGCTGTATATAAATAGAAGTCTTGAGAATCTTCCCATAGCCAAGTTAACGTCTGTGTGTTTGGGATTTCAGGTGTTCCTTACTGTAAGTTGTAGACAAAATGTCCCAAGAAGTATTCTGATGGGTAGGTTTAGGGTTAAAATATATACAGCCCTCTGGTTCTCTTCGCATGTCGGTCAATAATGACAGATTTTTTTTTTTATTTCAATTAAATTAATGTACTATATTTTAGTTCGATAATGTTTTTTATTTAATATTTAGATTTTTTGGGGATTTTATGGTACTAAATTATATTTTCGCTGTATTTATAATCAATAACATTTCCAACTTAAACTGTCGTAAATCTTGAATTCTTTAGAGCACAGAGTTAAGTTTGATCTCTTTTCAAAGACACTTGGCAAATTATTGCTGAAGTGAAAAAAGTTTTAAAAAGTGAACGTAGGAAACTTGGAAAAAACACTTGCTTTTGTTCACACCTTTACCAAGTTTCGTACCATTCCCATGAAGAAAACAATAAAAAAAACAAGTGGAAAATATTTTGGTCAAAAATGAAGAGCACCAGAGGGATAGTTTGTACAGTATAAAAATCATTATGTCTATGGAAAGTCCCATAAAACATGCAAAACCCAGCGTGTGTGTGTGTAATATTAGTTCTCATCTCACCTCAGATCAATGGTATAAGGCCGGTCCACTTTCAGCGTCCACTCGCAGCGGGCATTGTTTGGGTAACTCTCCAGCACCAGGTGACCCTGCCTCTTATGAATCATCCCTCCACATGCTCAAAAAGGAGACATAGTCAGTCAAATTGATGTCAAATGTACACATTAAAAGCAAGATACCCAACTTTTTGAACTGTCCAGGTACAAAAACATTACACGATTAAAAGTCTGCTCTGATTGGTCAGCTGCCCCAAATCTGCTCTGATTGGTCTACCGCTTAGAGCGTATGTCGGAAACATAACACCCCTTACCAGCGAGGGTCCGGAGGCATTGTAAACACTACTGTAATTAAGCTAACTATGACTTCAGTTTTGCCGTATCAGTTTGAGCCTGAGTCCGATAACGACAGTCAAGAAGAACAAGCTGATCGACTCGAACCACCTTCACAACCACGACTTGTACAGGACTTTTCACTGTGGTCATTTATTATTTTCTACCTCTCTCCTCTCTCCTTACCTTTCAGAACTGATGGTATAACCGTGTCATTTCTCTACATCACTGTAAAAACTGTATGTTGATCAACACAGTGACCCGCATCGGACTGCAGGGTTCAGAAAGCAGAAGTTCAGTAGGTAGAAAATTGATGAGAACACAACAAAAGGTTGTAGTGCTGAAGAATAGTGTTAAACATAAATGAACCACTGACTCTTCAACTCCTCATGACCATGTAATAATGTTTTGCCAAAACAAAACAACGTTTTCCCGACATAGTGATAAACTCTTCCCAGACATATAACTACCTTTGTTTGATGGCGAGCCAAAGTAGCCAGTAGATGGCTTTATGTAAATGTGGTGAATAATGTGAGTAACGTTACAGAAATACTGGCAGGACTACAAACAAGGTGTTTTCTGTTGGAGAGATTGACTCCCTTTGGAGGGGACGTTTGTCAAGTTGTGTCAAATCAACGTGTTGCTCCTGTCGGCATTGTTCAGCGCTTGTTTTCCGCCAACTGAACATGTTCAGTCTGTGTTCGTTGGGTTGTGGAATGTCTGAGAAGTGACATACTAATCTGGTGATTGGCAGCGCTGGTCGGCTTCTGCCGGTGCTGGTGAATTAGCCTTAAAGCTGCTCCATATGGAAGATCTGTATGTTTTTACATCTCAGCCGGTGAGAGTGAATATGAGCAAAGAGATTAAGAATAATGATGCTTATTTCACGGCCCTGTGGAATACTTGATTCCGATTGGTCAATAGTGCCATCCAGCGGTATATTGTTCCCAGATAACAACTGCTGAAAACAGAAACACAGGCTCATCTGGGTTACTGAAGTTAGCAGAGCTACACGCTTGCTAGGAATGTTTTTTCTTCGTGGAAGTTTTGCATTTGGTGAGCAAATAAAATATTAAAACTCAATGAAATCAATATTTTGTGTGCAGTTATTTAATTATGCCATCCAGTACCGAGGACTCGCTCTCTCTTGTTTTATACAAATGCAGCGGCTGCCATTTTGTGACTATTGTTATGTACACTGTTGGATTATAAGATACAAACAGGTACGATTTTAAAACAGTTTAATCTGAAATCTATATCTCCATAATTATTTATGTGTTGAAAGGCTGTGTTATACGTGGTATGACTGTATACCGTATCTCTTAAATGTCCGTCTAGTTTGAACTTGCAGCGCTGCAACTGCTCTCTCCGCAGAAGCTTTAAGTTTAAAGACCTAATAAAATATCTCAACTCAGATCAATGTTTCATGTCTAATTGTTTACTTACGTGGCAAGTATCCTTGTAATAAGCGGGTTAATGTACATCCAGCCGGTTGTTATCTCAGAATAAACCCCTTCAGTCTGATGCAAGATCTGATCCTGATCCCCCTGTCTGGGTTTATTCTGAGATAACAACAGGCTGGATGTACAGAATCCCTTACTTATCTGGGTAAACTGGCTGATAATTGATACAGTAAAAAACTGCATTAAAATACAAGCATTTCACAGTCATGTTCCAGAGAAAGAAATTCCCAGATGAATTTTAAATCTGTCATTACTCTGAATGCATGAACACTGCAGATTGTAAGGAACTTACTTAAACAATCCCCACCGGACCATCCGGGGCGACACTCTGCACAGTACTGCCCTTTTACAAAGAAATCGTCCCTTGGGGCCCATGTGCCGTTGTTACAGCGCTTGCAGTTCTCAAATATGCTGCAGCCTGAAGTGGAAAAAGCAGAAGCCCTAGGTTTAGAAAGAGGCATTGAAGATTGGGATTTAGTTCTAATGAACTAGCATAGAAGATGCAACGAGCTTGCATGTTTTCTATGACACAAAGATGCCACCACTGTTCGTCATATTACCAGAACATACAGAATGATGTGTTCTACATGTGATGTGACCTTTAATACACTCCATGGTGGAATCGTAGGGTTAGAGTACTACTGACGTTGTATCTAGTCGCATTAGGCTGAAATGAACTGGAATTATTCTTCAAATCAGCATTATCTGCAATATTGCAAAGTTTTTCATTGAACTCGCCATAATAAAATTATGAGATTTTCTTGTATGAATGATACATGCACCGCTGCCTCACATTTTGGCCAAGTCATTTCAGAATACAGCAAATTCTGACACTTTGAGACAGGAGTACCTATGATAGCTACTGATACAGTCTGGGTAAGTTCTGAGACAGAGCCTGAATCCACATTTTTGACACTAAACAGCAGTTCAGGCATTTTTTTAGATTACAAACATCTGGCTGTTCGCATGTACAGACATTTTTTAAGGCCAGACAATTTAATTTTTTTACTGTTGCTGTAAAATCCTTTATAGACATCACACAGTCAAGAATGTGACCAACATTATTGCTCAGAGGAAAAAAAAAATCCTTTAACCATTAAATCCAAATGGAAGGAATGCACTGACTCTTTTCTTTGTTTACAAGGTTCCAGAGAAAAATGATAACAAAATCACCAAATCATAAACCAGGATGGACTGAAGGACATATATGACATTTATATTTCTGCCAGGTGTTTGATTGCTTGTGAGCTGCAGAATTATAAAAAATATAGGATCAACTGAAGCGATTAAGAGTGAAAAACCATGAACAAACCAAGACATGCATCACAAGAAGAGAATATTGAGAAATCTCTGCAAACGTGTTTGTGTGTTATCTGCTCACCTGGATGTATGATGCAGGGATCGCATTCATTCACCGCATTACGACAGCATGGCACTGCGTACCCTACGGGATACCCCTGAAGAGGACATTTACAGCGGATGACATCATATTCACAGCATCCCCTGCACATCACACTCCACTCGGGCCCTGGACAGTAGCTGTACAGGAACCTGTAATCTAACAAGCAACGCACAATATAATCAAAATCAATATACCCTTTTAACTTTACAATAATGTTGTATTTGTTAATGGTAATTGTTGCATTAGTTAACATGATCTCTAACAAGGAACAATATCATTATACATTATTAGTTAATTCTTCTTCTTCTTCTTCTCTGTCGTTTTACGGCGGTTGGCATCCAACATTAATGGTGCATTACCGCCACCTACTATACTGGAGTGTGGACCGGAGATAAAATAAATACATAAACCATCAAACTAAAAGCATTAGTTAATCTTTGTTAATGTTAACTTTCTGTGAGCTTAGTTTTGTTTTCATGGACTTTTAGTTTTCATTCGTTAATAGTCACCTGTTTCCATTGTTCCTAGATTACCGCTAATTGTTAGTTGTCATGGACACTCATTAATCACAGCTGTTTGTCATCGTCTCATCTAGGGTTGCCAATTCAGAAAAGAAAAATGTTGGACAATCATGGTTCTTTACAGGAAAATAAGGGACACTCAAAATATTTGTACTGTATCACACAGTATATGTCATTTCAGGTGTGTGTGGGTTTAAAAGGTTCTCAGACATAAACATTTGTTTTTCTTCACCTATTTATGTACAATTTAATTCTAAAACGAATTTTAGGTCACACAAAAAAGTCACATTACACACAAACCATAGTTCAAAATAATAGCATTTATCTGAAATAGAAAGCTTTTGTTACATTACACACTACATTTTAAAGAAATGAAAGTAATAGCCTACTTTTATTCTAGCCTGGTTAAAACCAGAGCATTCTCAGTTGTAACTGAGTTATGGTCTGGCAAAGCGTCATAGACAAATCATTTCCAGAGGGGCGTCGCCAACGGACGTCGCGGATAGACCTAAACCCAATCAGAGCGATGAAGGAGATGGCGTATGCAGAGCGGCGGAGACACATCTCCGAGTGTTGTTCTTTGCTCGGTTTTTAACAAAAAGGAAACGTTCAAATCGCTTAAAACAGACGCGATAGCTGATTCGAACGAGTGATGTTCGACGGCGGCATCCATCTTTGTAATGTAGGCTACAAAATCTGCTTCAAAATCCCAGCGCTGTCATCAACGTGTAAAGCCCGCCCCAACGCTTCTGATTGGTGCCGCGATTTCGGCGGAATGGAAATGGGCTTGAATGAGCTCTTTGCCAGACTAACTTTCAGAGCAAATCTAAATTTGCCGGAAGTTGTCTGGGTTTTCCCAGGCTACTTTTATTCAGCAAGGATGCATTAAACTAATCAAAAGTGGCAGTAATCACATTTATAATGTTACAAAAGCTTCTTTTTTTTCTCGGATAAATCTACTTTGAACCTTCTATTCATCAAAGAATCCTGACTTTAAAAAAATCTGAAATGTTTCTTGGGTAGCAAATCACATCAGCATATTATTCCCTCAGGAAGATTTCATGTTTTCTTGCATGGCTGGATGTTGGACATGAACAATAATCACGTTGTTTGAATTCACCAAAACTGATTTGCCAAAATCAAAACCCGTCCGGATCGAACCGGGAGCAACCAGACAACAGAGGGGGGGAGGAGGCCCAGAGCAGAGTCATTAGGATGAAGACCTTTGGCGGAACAGACGGAGAGAGGAGTCAGGAGCACTACCAACTGAAGTGGAGGTGGGAGAGGTGGAGACCCAGGCAGAGCCAAGGAGACAAAGACCCAGGATGACACCGCTGGACCGGAGGGCCAAAGCAGAAACCCTGGACCACGGGATCGGAGTGAAGCCAGTGGGAGTGAGGACAATGGTGGAGCTGGAGGGAAGGAGGCAGAGCTGGGCAGAACCAGATGAGGAGTGCTTGATGGGATCAGTGAAGGCAGGGCCAAGGAGCTTGAAGGCGTAGTCAGAGAAGGAGGGAGCGGGAGACTGGGCAGAACCAGCAGCGACGAAGGAGACTTGGGGCTGGGCAAATCCAGCGGCAACAAAGGAGTTTGGAGTTTGACCAACGGAGGAGGTAGGGCTTGGGAACAGGAGGTGACCAGGGAATCCAATAGTCCAACCGTGGGGAAATCAAGGAGGATTAATGGGAAAGCTCTCTGTGCCATCTGGCTCCACTGAAAGTCTTATAGGGATGGACATGGGTGCCAGCTCTCACACCTGATCAGACATGCCAACAGGCTCTGGCTCCGTATCTGCAGTGGGCTCCTGCTTAGTATCCGTAGGCATTTGGAAGGTAGGCTCAGGCTCTGGGACAGACAATGGCTCTAGGCTTAGGCTCCTGGGTGGACAATGGTCAGACTCAGCTTTGGCTCTGGGTCTGCGGTGGGCTCTGGCTTTGGGTCCTTGTCAGGCACAGGGACTGGCTCTTAACTCGCAGCGGGCGTGAGGAGGTGTGGGGAAGGTCTAGGGAGGAGTTCAGAGGATATTGGGGTAACTAGAATGAGAATTGGCGATGACAGGATGGTGGACGTGGGCTGGGCAGGTTGCAGCTGAGCACATAGCTCAGCCTCAGCACATAATCCATGTGTTGTTCCAATGTGCATGTGGTAGCTCCCACTGGCAGCATTTGGAATAGGTGGTCATCCAGCCCAGGTCTTTAAAGGGTCATGAAACCCCAAAACACATTTTTTGAGATGTGAACAGATATGTACAGGTTGCACATCACTGAAAACACTAAAAGCACCCATAAATGTTATCAATAAGTGGAAATTGGTTATTTTTGCATTTTTCCGAGCGATTTCGTTCTTCCGGGTTGAAAAGCAAAGTCAAAGCAACGTCAGGGAATGTGAGGTAGAAGCGTCATCGGAGTGTGTGATTGGCTGTGGCACGATTCTACGTCAGCTGACCCTCGAGATAATCTCTGCATTTATTCATGAGAAAGAGCTTGTTCAATACAATCACTGCGCGTTATTACACATGAGATCGCATTACAGTGGAGAATTCAAACAACATGCGGTGTGTGCATGAGAGCAGTTACTGCGCGGAAGCGCCGCGATGAGTTCAACAATGCTCGCAACGCGGATCATATCGTTCATATACGGACCAGAGCAAGTGTGTTTCAAGTTTTTTTCAGTGATATGGACCTATTTCATATACTCTAGTGCTCTAAACATGAACCAGCACCGTGTGCGCGCACATGTCTTCTTCAAATTAAATATATGTGCAAATAAGGACTCTGATGTAGCCGTACGACCGATCATGAATGCGATGACAGGAGGAATACATCTGATACACAGAAGACAATGATGTAACACTGACAATTCAAAGAACAACTCCCACTTTTGGAGACTTTTTCCAACTCTGAGGTGTGAACGCCCAGGGTAAAACAGGGGGTGGGATTTCATGACACTTTAAGGTGCTATCACTCCAGGATACCAGGTGGCTGACTCGAGGAACTCCTTCTCGTAGTCTTTCAGTGGATGGCCATATTGTGCAAGGGAGAGGAGAATGTTTTGCGGGAGTGAATGGAAAATCCTGCTGGGTTTATTTTGGTTGGGTATAACCTTTTGTCAGGGTTTACACAGGATGGAGAGAGAGCAGGAATACTGCAGCAATGGTACATTTATTGAACCAACAGCAGGATTAACACAAGGCAGGTTATAATGACTTTGATGACAGACCATGGAGTGAACAAACTGAGTGATATCTTGAATCTTATCTCACACACGACACGTGTGTGCACACACACACACACACACACACACACACACACACACACACACACACACACACACACACACACACACACACACACACACACACACATGCACGAGATGAGAAGCACAGAGGAGATTACCAGGAAAAGACAAAGCGATGACTTGGAGTTGATACTGAAGATAAAACATTGGCGATCAATCTCACAAGGCAAAGTGAGTCCATTACTCTCAACAAAGCGGTGTGTGTGCTGGGTTTTTATAGCATGGTGATTAGAGTGCTGATGAGGGACAGGTGTGAGTGATCGGGTGCCAGGGAGGATCATGGGAAATATAATCTGTGTCAGTAATCAGCTGTTGATGTTGATTTTTTTGTGAATATAAAACTTACTACTATAAAATCACACTTACTAATGACTTCTACAGACATATATGCTATCCGCCTTGAAGATTAGGAACATTTTTGCCTTGAATGTTTTATATGTCATTGCTAAAAATCTATTTCTCATGGAGGAAACGAATGGAATTTTTCCTTCCTCACTGAACGTTTTTTCAAGAGACGACCAACGTGGAACAAATTAAGGACTTTGTATGTACAATTTCGGTCTATTGTACAATTTTGTCTGTGCAAAACTTGCTGCAATGATGGCTTGGCAGTTTTCCCATTATGTATTAAAGATTTGGCTCAGAAAATGTTGACATGTTTGTATGGTTTTAATTGTGGTTGATTTATAGGTCATGTGTTACAACTGTTAAGTAAAGCAAATAAATGTTTTGCAGTTTTTGCTTTACAATAAAAAGTCCAGTGTAGGAGTAAAGAGCCTAAATATCATGTCTAGTTTTGAGTTTTGTTTCATGGTCATGTTTCATGTCCTTTATTTTGAAGTTTTCCCATTGTTATGTTCCTAGTTTTACCATGTAATCCCCTTGTCATGTGTCCTATGTTGTCATTGGGTAATTGTCTTAATTATTGTTCACAGGTGTCCCTTGTTTACCCTGTTTCTTGGTCGTTTATTGAAGTAAGTTGCAGTCCCATGTTTCTCAGGTCTTTGTTCATTGCCAAGTTAAGTTTTTGTTCCGGTTTATGGTTTGTTTCACGTATTGGATTTTGTACATAGTCTATGTTTCATGTTCACTGTAAATAAACTGCACTTGGGTTCTCTACGTCATTGTCTTCATCTGCTTGCAAGCTAGTCAATGCTCTCTTCAGCTATGTTACACTGCAAACATTATTAACACATTAGGTAATGTAGAAATGTCACACTTTACAATAAGTTTCACAAATGTGCATAATAAATACTCTATTAAAAGTAAATCAGGTTAGTAAGGAGCCCAAAGATAAATAAATAAATAAATAAATGTAAAAATAGGAAAGTAAAGAAAAAATGTATTTGATAAAAATGAGGGAGCTGGTCCTTGCGTAGCTCCAGTGCATCATTGACTGAGAGGTAAAGTATAGAAGTGTTAAGCGTCACATCTAACTAAGCGATAAAGATCAGAGTTTGCTACGGGTTGCGTCAGATTAACTGGAGAGTTCTAAATTTTCACCAATTCACATTGTCAAATTATTTTGACGTGTCCGTATCCAGCTACTTATGTGATCCATCGTCATCAATCCCCAAACCATCGACGTCGTCAGATTCGAGGTTGATGACGCCTAGACACCCAGTGGACGGTAGCAAAGTCTAATGCCTGTTTATTTTTTTAATCACTGAGAAAATCTTGACTCTCATACACATTATGAGGCTCAGTTTATAGTAAACCAATTACACCAGAGGTCAATACAGTCTCCTAAGGCCATGTCCACACGGACACAGGTATTTTTATAACCGGAGTTTTTCCTACAGCGTTTTAAAAAAAAATCCCGTCCACACATGCTCGGTCTCCGTCTACATGAAAACGTAAAAACACGCAATCAAGCGCGGTCAAGAGCATGCCACGCCAGCAGGCGGCGATATAAACCTTAACCCTAAAGCCACGTTGGCCAATCAGAAGCGCAAATCTGATGTCAAACACAGCTGATAACGGCGCACACTCTGACGTCGCAAGGCAAAAACCCCGGTTTCACTGTCTACACGACAACGACGAACGGCCGAACCGCGTAAAAAAAGTCACGGTTATAAAAATACCCGTGTCCGTGTGGACAGGGCCTTAGGCTCATGATACTTTTGGAAAACGCGACCCTGGATTGTTCCGTTTTTTGTAGAAGCCGTCGGTTGGCAAACGTAACCCAAATAACGTTCAGTTATTGCAGAGGCAAGCTTTCTCTGTGATTATAAAATAAACAGGCATTACAGTAGAAACCAGCCGTCCACTGGGTGTCATCAACCTCAAATCTGACGACGTTCTTCATGGCTCCAGGTTTGATGATGATGCTGTGAGGACGGATCACATAAAATGCTGGATTCAGCTTTGTTTCTTTTTCTGGAAAACTTTGGCTGCTACAAAACAATTTAACATAATGAGAATCGATAAAAATAACTATTCAATTGATCTGGCTCATCCTGTAGCAAACCTCATCTCCATGTTGCACATGGAAAAGTAAAAGAATAGATAAATAAATCTGGAAATAAATACATACAGTATAGTGTATATAGCAATAAATACATTTAACCCTCTATGGCAGTGGTTCCCAAACCTGTCCTGGCGACCCACCAACACTGCACGTTTTCTTTGTCTCCCTAATCAAACACACCTGATTCAACTCATCAGCTCATTAACCCATGTTGGTGGGTCGCCAGGACAGGTTTGGGAACCACTGCTCTATGGTGTATCATCATTTATAAATGACGCAGAGAAAATTGCATTCAAAAAAACAATAATAATATTCAACCAAAATAAATGTAGTATTATCATATTACATCACGCGCTTGACATTTTTTGGCAACAAGGAAGTGAAGGAGACATTAGCACATGTCAGGTTACATGCTGTCAAGGCTCCATTTTGAGATCATATTAGACTAGGAAATACACTCACCTAAAGGATTATTAGGAACACCTGTTCAATTTCTCATTAATGCAATTATCTAATCAACCAATCACATGGCAGTTGCTTCAATGCGTTTAGGGGTGTGGTCCTGGTCAAGACAATCTCCTGAACTCCAAACTGAATGTCAGAATGGGAAAGAAAGGTGATTTAAGCAATTTTGAACGTGGCATGGTTGTTGGTGCTAGACGGGCCGGTCTGAGTATTTCACAATCTGCTCAGTTACTGGGATTTTCACGCACAACCATTTCTAGGGTTTACAAAGAATGGTGTGAAAAGGGAAAAACATCCAGTATGCGGCAGTCCTGTGGGCGAAAATGCCTTGTTGATGCTAGAGGTCAGAGGAGAATGGGCCGACTGATTCAAGCTGATAGAAGAGCAACTTTGACTGAAATAACCACTCGTTACAACCGAGGTATGCAGCAAAGCATTTGTGAAGCCACAACACGCACAACCTTGAGGCGGATGGGCTACAACAGCAGAAGACCACACCGGGTACCACTCATCTCCACTACAAATAGGAAAAAGAGGCTACAATTTGCAAGAGATCACCAAAATTGGACAGTTGAAGACTGGAAAAATGTTGCCTGGTCTGATGAGTCTCGATTTCTGTTGAGACATTCAGATGGTAGAGTCAGAATTTGGCGTAAACAGAATGAGAACATGGATCCATCATGCCTTGTTACCACTGTGCAGGCTGGTGGTGGTGGTGTAATGGTGTGGGGGATGTTTTCTTGGCACACTTTAGGCCCCTTAGTGCCAATTGGGCATCGTTTAAATGCCACGGCCTACCTGAGCATTGTTTCTGACCATGTCCATCCCTTTATGGCCACCATGTACCCATCCTCTGATGGCTACTTCCAGCAGGATAATGCACCATGTCACAGAGTTTGAATCATTTCAAATTGGTTTCTTGAACATGACAATGAGTTCACTGTACTAAAATGGCCCCCACAGTCACCAGATCTCAACCCAATAGAGCATCTTTGGGATGTGGTGGAACGGGAGCTTCGTGCCCTGGATGTGCATCCCACAAATCTCCATCAACTGCAAGATGCTATCCTATCAATATGGGCCAACATTTCTAAAGAATGCTTTCTGCACCTTGTTGAATCAATGCCACGTAGAATTAAGGCAGTTCTGAAGGCGAAAGGGGGTCAAACACAGTATTAGTATGGTGTTCCTAATAATCCTTTAGGTGAGGGTACATATAAATTAAATAAAAAAAATAATTGTACATCCAAACGGTAAAGTTTTTGGTCATTTTTAATGCACGCTTCCGCCACCCCATGCTTGGGACAGCCCTGGAAGCAGTGATAGTGATGGCAGAGAGGAAAAATATACGTTATAGATTGTTGTTGAAGACAGGCATTTGGGTGCATTATCCTATGCCAGTTTGGAAAATGTCATCCGTACTTCAACCAGAGGTCAGGAAAGATGCCACTGCCTATTGGCCTCATTCACTGACAAGAAAATGCTCCAAAAATAATGACTAAACAGGTTAGAATCGAGTTGCGTGTGGAAAGTGTGGGCTACACTGAAAAATATTGATTTTCACTTGTGCTACAATCATTGCTTCGGAATTCCAAGAAAGAAACAAATGTTTTTAATGCATTTTGAAACACTAAGACATGGTTTCATTACTTCCTAAGCAGTGAAACTGCATCTGCATTTCCAACTGAAATATAGTAGCACAAGACCTGTCATTTCATAATTAGTCCCATAGAGGGTTAAAAATAAATGAATGCATAAATAAATACATTTGAAAGAAATCAAAATAATCTATTTATAACAGTTAAAAATAAAAGTAATACAGAAAATAATAAATGAAAGAAAAATGTAATTCAAAAATATATTCAGGATTCATTTAATTAATTTAATTGATTCCTTTATTTTCTTATTTTTACATTTATTTATTTATTTGTTTGTTTGTTTGTTTGTTTGATTGTTTTTCATTTCTGCAGATTTGATTACTCAGCAGGGGAGATTTTTGCTGGCCAGCACCTGAAGGATCTGTGCGTTTAGGCACATCATATAAAGTAAATAGTTTTGCTTGGATAGAGTTGGACTTGATCATATTTTTTTTCATACATTCAGAGAGTGGGACCCTCATCGAATCTGTGATATACAGGTGAGTGACAATCTTATGTACAAAGAACCTATCTTTTGCCACCTGTCTTAGTTGGTGGGTTACCAAATATTAATGGAGGCCCTCCCTAATATGGAGGCCAACTGGGGGCCAGTTTAGCTTCACCCTCATTAAACTGGCCTGATCCAGCTAATCAAGTCCTTCAGGCTCATTTGAAAACCACTTGCCTTAGGGCAGTGATGGGCAGTAACGCGTTAGAAGTAACGCGTTACTGTAATCTGATTACTTTTTTCGAGTAACGAGTAAAGTAAGGGATTACAATTGAAAAAATAGTAATTAGATTACTGTTACTTCCCCGTAAACAGTCTGCGTTACTGCGTTAACCGTGATTTTGTTTAGTGTCGTGAGACTGTCTCGTGACATGAGTCGTGCGTGAATAACAAATGATGTATGAGCGCCGCGACATCAGTGAGAGACGACTAGAACGAGGGAGAGAGCAGCAGAGCTGCCAACTCTCACACACGCTCGCTCACACGCACACCCCCGATTTCTCGCGCTGAAGTGTCAACCCCTTCGGTCAAACGCCTGAAAGATGAGTTTATCTATAAATCTAACTGTTGAGCCACATTTGTTATTGACTAGTTACACCGCAAATTAGTTAAAATCTCCCGGAATTTAGAGCGAGCGTGCATGCGAGACAGAGACTGTGCTCCATGTAGCGCGCACACGGACAGAGAGAGAGAGCAAACGTGAGAGAGACCTTGCATGTGCAGAGAGAGCATCCTGATCTAGAAACAGGACCCCCCGTTGGAGAATGTCAAAATTCTACCTCAAATCTGAGCAAGCATATGTCACGAGACAGTTTTACACGGTTAACTAACGCAGCAAGCCGGTACAGGAACGTGAAACAGGAATGTGAAACCCTACTGAAAAAAACCCTGGCCTGAACACCCAACTGACATGACCGCAGCGGCTACCTACATGCTGATGGGATATAATATATAACCACTGTTTCACTCCGAAAGAAAACAAAAAAACGTGAAGCCAAAATGTGGCATGCAGCAGCATTTTCTGTTTTAATCAACTAATTTTTACTCCTCTCTGCACTTTACTGTTAAAAGACGTAAGTGTTAATAATTTGTAATACAGTCAGGAGCGACTTTCATTTTAAATGATTTTATTGCTGTATTTTTACATCTTTTCAAATGAAGGATTTTACAAAAAATACATTTATTTTATATGCTGGAATATGTAGAAATTTAAGTTAACAGAAGAAGGACTTTCTTTATTTCATTAAAATATGGTGGAATGTGCAGAAAATAGGTTTAAATATTCAACAATTTTCTTCTAGTCTGAGACTATTGCATTTAATTGAATTTTTTGCTTGCAATGTGCATAAAGTTAAAATATTGAAATAATAAAATAAGTTTAAAAAAAGAGAATGTTTCATTTGATTACATTTTGATGATGGAATATGCAGAAAGAATAGAATTAGGCTGAAAGGTCTATTGCTTTAGCGTATTCAGGTCGTGCATCATGTGTTTGAAAAGTAACTTAGTAAAGTAACTAGTAAAGTAACTAATTACTTTTGAAAATAAGTAATCAGTAAAGTAACTGGATTACTTTTTTGGAGAAGTAATCAGTAATCAGTAACTAATTACTATTTCCAAGTAACTTGACCAACACTGCCTTAGGGCAACTGCCAACTCTGCCTATCGCTAGTGCCGACCCTTTCTGTCCCAGTTGGTATTCATTTGAAGCAGAATGTCCGACGTGCAAAAGCTGCCACTTCTGTTAGTGGAAAATATAGGTGCCAACAATTCAGAAGCACAAGTTAGTTCAGCAAAGCACAAAGCATCATTAAAAGGTGTTTGTAAGGTAAATTAAATGGCAACACTTTACAACAAGACTAAATGTCCTTGTTGTTTATCATATTTGAGATAACTTTATAGTATTTACATTTACAGTACTTTATATCAGGATCTTTCTTTATATCTACCCTGCTCCTGGAGGGCCACCATGCTGCAGAGTTCAGCTCCAAGCCTAATAAAACACAACTATAATCAGCCAATCGAGGCATTCTGGATTGTGTGGAAGGTCATGTTGGAGCAGGGTTGGAGCCGAAGTTTTGCAGAAAGATTTGGGACAGAGAGAAACCTCCAGGCTGGCCACTCCTGCTTTACACTGCATGATGTCAGATTGTATGTGCAGTTGTGAGCTTTGTCTCTCGTAGACACTGTGGTATTTTTCCATGGTAACAGCTGTTTGTTGTGTTATGGTGGATTCATTCTCCTCTTGAGAACCAGTAACGTGAAGCCTTTAGTGAAAAGGTTTGCTTTTAGACAACTTTGCCAGATTTTCTTTGGTATTTCCAGAGGGATGTCTCGGGAATGAATTGGAATTCTTTTGGAGAACATAATGAAATTAACAGTTGCTGTTTAGTCTTTAAAGGTAGTTTCTTGAGGTGCTTTGGTGTTGAAATGATTTCCAATAAGTTCTTTACCAATAAATCAAGTTATGTGTTCCTCAAGCTGGATGAAAACATTGCTCAGCTGACTATAGTCTTTCACAACCCCTGACTCTCCCAAAAAACTTTCTGAACAACAACATTTTTGTGGGTTTACATGACAAACTGTGACACGCACACAGACAAGGGAAAAAAACAACAACAAAACGTCCAGGATTAGTTTAGCCTGCATGGTTGAGTAAATTAAAAATACACTTTCATACTCATTAGACATGGAAGAGAGAAAATATTCCAGTGCGTTGATCTAATCGCCCGATGACCTCATGTTTGTGTGTGTTTGCTTCAGAAAAACAGGGAACAGTAGTGTGGGAGGTGTCTGTAACGGTTTCAGTGTGTTAGCAAAAAGAGTTTCAGAGCTTAGGATGAGCAGTTTATCTCACAGAGAGAATTACATGTAATGCTCTTATTATAGTTATAATTTTCAAAGTATTGATATATTGAATTGTAATGCCGACAGTCTAGCCGAAGTAGGTTCTTGTGCAATTTCTAGTTAAGATTCAAAGCTATAATGTTACAAAACTACTTTTAGGCATACCTTCAAAAATAATAGGTTCCCTCACTGCAAAAAAACATTTTCTTCATTACTCCATATTTCCTTAATAAAAAATATATATATATATATAATTGCATTGTTTTTGGCAGTTCTGGGGTAGTACTTGCAGAGAACTAGCAACTTTCTGAATACGACCCAGAAGTTTCCCTTTCCTTGCACTGGTTCTCAACCCTGTTCCTGGAGCATTTTAAATGTCTAATTTTTCTGTTAAACCAATTTAAGATCTTTACCAATGACCCGATGACCTGAATCAGGTGTGTTTGATTTGGGAAACATACAAAATGTGCAGTGCTGGGGCTCAAGGAAGAGGCCTGAGAAACCCTTTCCTTAAGATCTATGCCCTGATCTACACAATTTAAGAGATAATGTGCACAAACAAACTATGCTTTTAGCAAGCGTAATAATTCAAAGTGAGTTATCCCTGATCGAGTTTAAAGGGGTCATATAATGCCATTTTTGTACAAGCTAATATGATTCTTTAGGGTCTAAATTAAAAGTTTGTAATATACTTTAATTAAAAATTCTCATTAGTATTGTAAGAAAACACTTATTTTACCTGGTCAAAAACAGCTCTGTTTTCAGCACGCCGTTTCAGTGTATATGACTTTAAATGATAATGAGCTTTGCTCACCCCGCCCCTCTGTTCTGTGCATACACTAGGGGTGGAACGGTACACAGAAGTCACGGTTCGGTTCATACCTCGGTTCAGACGTCACGGTTCGGTACGATTTCGGTACAATGGAGTGAATAGCAAAACAAAAATGCAGAAGGCTTTTTATATAAATGTCTTAAGCCTTGTATTTTTTAAATAAGTTTTATTAATAAAGGCATATAACCAGTTTATTTGTAGTGCACTGACAGTAGTTTTATATAATTAGTTTATTAATTAAATGATTAAAAAGACGAAAAGACCTTGAGATATGTTTGGTAATTGTACCTGAATGAATTTAAAATTAATTTGCTATTTCAGATCAATATATTTGTTTCCTTCATTTCAATTAACCCTAACTTTATTCTCATCTGAATTATAAATAATTGATTTCCGTATAAAATAATACTACCACTAAAAACTTTTGTCAACAGTTGTAGGTTACAGTTTGATAAGAGTTTAGAGTGTGACAAAAGCACAATGTTGTGTTTTATTGCGAGTGTACACAAATATAAGTTAACAATTTGCAGTTTTAATGATGTCCTGTATGAAAAAAATGACGGAGTATGTTTTTATGTTTCCACTGTTTGATCGCCCGTGCCTCTCTCACACACACACACAGTTCGATCGCGCGATTCGCGCCCGCGCCTCTCTCTCTCTTGCACGCGCGCGCGCACACACACACACACACAGTTTGATCGCGCGATTCGCGCCCGCGCCTCTCTCTCTCGCACACACACACACACACACACTGTTAATCGCGCCTCTCTCTCTCTCTCTCTCTCTCGCGCGCGCGCACACACACACACACACTCCAGCATTGCAATCTTGATCGCAGCCTGTTCATTGCTGCGTTCACAGTCACACCAAAAGCGAATTGAGCGAAATGTATTGCTATTTAAGAGGGTTTTTTTTTTATTTGTACCGTGTATTCTCCGTGCAAATTCGTGCACCGAACCGTGACGCCTGTACCGTTTCGGTTCAATACGAATACATGTACCGTTCCACCCCTAGCATACACCGTTTGTAACACAATAACACAATAACCATAACGCGTTGTTCATTATAAACGTGGGATTATGAATTATATTGAGAACGTTGTACATAGAAAACATGCTGTAATGTACCCTGAGTGTAAACCGACGCATTCATCGTGAAGCGTGCAGCTAGCGATTTGCAAAGATTAATATAAATATTAATATAAAGATTAATAAAACGTTACACTCACTTTAGTTCTTCTGAAGGTTCAGCAGGAACACGAATAGGTTCCGATCCTTTATTCAGGAGCAGCTTCTCAGCAAAACCAGCTGTACACTGATCCTCGTTTATAAAGCAGTCCACTGAGAAATGATTCGGCAAACATGAGAGCATTGACGTTGCTCGTGGGGAATATTCCCTTCGAAAACAAACTCAGCCACTGCGTCTTCAGCGGTTCGGATTTAGGAACATTAAAATGACTGTGTTCGTTATTACACCCAAGAACAGAACACCACAATCGCTTAGACGCCATTCTGCTCATAGACAGTGCTCCAGCATATCAACAATGACCGCGCCGATCCGCGCAGACTATGATTGACAGGACAAGCGAGGGCGGGTCTGTGTTGAAACACTCCTGTCAATCAACAATCGCGGGAGGGGCGTCTGTTTTATTGACGTCACAAAAACGAACGGCTCAATTTGAGGCAGGGGAAAACATATAAGGAGATTAAAACAAAAACACTGGATGGATTTTTATAATTTTATGATGTTTGTGTACAGGCACTGCCAACACACATTTCAGTACAATCAACTTGTAAAAGTGCATGTACCATTATATGACCCCTTTAATGCAGTGTGACTGCAGCATCTATTGCTATCAATGTTTCTTGACATGTTAGTGTTCACATTTTAGGATAGCAGTCGGATATTCCACAGGCCTGAACGGATTAGCAGCCATGGGACAAAAAGCTCTCACTCCGAATAACCACCACTAAGCTCTATATACTTTCACCCACGCATAGAGGAAACCACAGTGCAATATGAATGTCTTTGTTGCCTAACTAGCCTCTGCTGGGGAATGTTATGTGCAAATGTAGCACTCTATAAATTTCCCAGTGTATTCTTGAGGTACGGCATAACCTTTAATTGAACTACTTGTTTTCAAAATGTGAGTTGAGGATGTGAATGTGAAGAGTTCCATTGAAAATGTATTGAAATTTTATTTTATTTGCCTGATCTGTTCCGAAGGGTGATGAGCATAGGAATACAAAGGCAATGATCTGTCTCTTTATCTGAGCCAGAAACAGTCTCAGCATGAATAGCATCTTGGGGTCTTTAAGATCAATCCAGGAAAATCATGAAGTTCACGGCCTCAGTTCAATCTTGTCTTTTACACAGATTTTCATTAGATTCCAAGATTTGAAGCCACATACAGAGCAACAGCATTAAATTCTGTCTATTCTTTTCTAAAGGGTTCGTTAATATGAGTAGACAAATCACTTTTAAATATGTGCCTTTTGACCACTTTGAAATTTGACAATAAGTTTTTAAAATTTCACATTACAATAAATCAGATGGGAGATTTTAAAGCATCACAAAACAGAATATAATTCATTAAGGTAATGCAAAGCAACAAATAACTGTAACATTTAACAGGGTTTTCAATCACAAGGACAGACTGGAACAGTTTCTATACCTCATAAAAAAGAGAGAAAGAGACACACATAAATAAGAGGAACAGTTCAGTTCATGACATTGACTCTCAGACAACAAAAGAGTGTGACTCTCCATGACTCTTTGAAAGCAATTAAATTAGACTTACCATATGGCCAGGCCGTCCCCTGGGCCAACAGGAGGAAGATGATGAGTATGGTGAAGCCGGGCAGAGAGAGAAGATTGTGACGGTTCCGCTGGCTGCGGCCCTGCAGCGGGACAGATAAACACATGCTGAAGTCTGGAGCTCTGTTTACTCTTTGAGCTCAGCTGCTTTTACATCACCTCTACTCTGTACTTCCCTCCCTCTTGACTCACATTTTCCCACTCTCTCTCTCTCTCTCTCTCTCTCTCTCTCTCTCTCTCTCTCTCTCGCTCTGCATACTCCCCTCAGTCTATCTCTGTCCCAAACCTCTTGCATTCTTTACACATTCAGCACATCTTCTTTGTCTCTTTAAATCTGCTATACTCAAAAGTGAAAGTTCCTATCTCTGTCTCTCTCTTTCTGTGATTTTTCCTGCTCTGTTTCTCTCCCCTCCCTTGGTTTCAGGTTTCAGAGTCCAGCTTTGTAAGAGTCTCCACTAATCATCAGCTCTGCTGTTATTCAACATTCACTGTTACAGAATAAAAGTACACACACACACACACACACACACTCACGTTGGGTTTTCATGTTTTAAAAAACATCAGTTAGTATGATTTATAAACTGTTTTCCTCATAAAATGTCCCCACAAGGAAAATGATTTTGGATATTGCCATCTTTGTGGGGACATTTTTGTAACGTAACATGTCCCCTGAACCACACACACACACACGCACACACACACAGACACACATATTTCTATTATATTCTATGATACAAAAAAATAATTAGGAATGTTTTAGAAAAATAAAGAAAAATAAACCATTCTTGTCTTAAACAGGAATCGAACAAAGTGTAGTCTGTTTTGTGTATGAAACAAGAAAAATGTATTTGCCAATGAGTTTTGTATTTTATTATTGCATTATAGTTATTGTATTGAATTTTGTAATTAAGTAAATTTATATTGTTTTTAGGATGTTCAGATATTTAAGATAAAAAATAAAACAAAAATAACTGCTTATTTTTTGCATTGTATTTTATCTAATTCGGTTCTATTCTAGTCTAGTCTAGTCTATTGTATTCTAGGCATAAACGGTCACACTCACAAAGCCTGATTGCAAAAAATATTATTCAGTGCACTCCGCAAGATAGATAGGGCATGTTTGAGGGTGTTGCATCTAAGTTAAAGTGCTGCTTTGAAGTTTAAGTAAAGTCAAAGTAGATATACAAATACTTTAATATTATTGTAGCTCAAGAGCGTTCTCTGTATGGTCCGTACATTGTGGTAGTGAGCAAATGCATGTTGCAGCCTCATTTATAAAAAATGAGAACCGACAAAGGACTAAACAGAACAGGGAGTATGTATACACAAGTAAACAAAGGAACAAAACGAGAAACAGGTAAACGTAATCAGAAAGTAATTAAGGCACAATGAAGACTAAACTGAAAGGGTTACATTAAACCAAGACACATGAACAATAACACAATGAAACAAGACAGAACCCTAACAGTTCTCCTCCCTCCCATAAGGCACCAAATCTAACAGTACAATGATAATGATAGAGGGAGGGAGGGGATTTCGGAGGAGGATAAGGGGCAGGCGTAGGACACGGAACAGGAGGAGTCAGTCAATAGGAACACCATAGCGGCACTGACGGAGGCCAAGGCAGAGCCCTGATAGGTCTCTTGACCGGACCCTGGGGCCAACAAACGGAGACGGATCAAACGGCAGTGGAGACCCTGCAAATGCGCGATGACAACTCCCCATCGTGAAGTCACAGGCCAGAAGGGAACACCACCGCGTTGAGCGATTGAGGCGAGGATAGTTGCCTGGCAAAGTGGGTTGAGACTGGAAGGAAAGGAGGAACCTGGTGGTGCTGAAGGGGTGAACAGGCTGAGATGAAGTCAGGGGATCCATATTGTAGAGCTTGGCTGTTTGAGAGGAAACCTGAGGCGGTGCCGGAGACTGCCCCTGGGGACTGGACGGAGCCATCGGTGAAGAAGACAATGGGTTGGACAGGTGACAGGGTGGGAGTGGATCATGTAGGAAATTCAAGGGACTACGCAAAGCCAACATGATGGAGACAACAGAGTGGACAGGTGACAGGATTAGAGAGGATCATCCAACAGGTGCCAGAATTGCTTACAGTGGTGGGAACAAGGTTAGGAGCTGGCTTCATCAAGATGTTGATGAGCTAGCGATCCTCGGCTGGCTCTGGACAAAAAGAGAGGGCTTCCGGCTCTAGCTCCTGGACGGATGCGTTGGCAGGTTTTGGCTCCATTGTGGGAGGCAGCTCTCGCACTTGCCCAGGAGTTGGCTTGGGCTCAATATTCGTGGCGGGCTCAGGCGTTGAGGTCAGGTCTGCGGGGCTGGGACGAGGAGTCCTGTCTGGAGAAGGCAGAGAGATTACTTCTATCAAAAAAACATGTGCTTTGGAGTCGGAGATGTTTTTGCTGTCCTCAACAACTAAAGGGAGGGAGGATTGCAAGGTGTAGTCAGCGAACTCGGTGAAAGGACAGTGATCCTCCCCCAACAGCACCAAGGATATCCCTCTCCAGAAGAGATGGTTGAGTGTTTCATCATCCCAGCATGCCTCATTGTAGAGCTCTAGGAAGCCCTCCATATATTCCTCCAGCATCCTGCCATTTATGAGAAAACAGTCCTTCTCTGTTAAGTTTTTGGCAAACATTAAAGATATAGAATGACGGTTCACTCCTATTACTTATGAATTTGAGAAACTTTAACTTGCAATATGGCGGAATACGTCCCGCCTTCTAAGTAAAAGAACCCAATTGCTGATTTGTAAAGTCATTGCATCACTGCAGCTGACGTTAGAAGCTCCGGTTCCCATAAAAACCTGAGACGCATGCTTAGGACTTCACATGTGCGTTGGCTGGTTTAGCCTGAAATATAAGTGCTTTTAACACCATTCGAGGATAAGAAACAACATTTATGGTAAAGTTCATGTCATATTTTGTTGCTGATTTGAAATGTGTTATTTAACTGTGAGTCTGGCAAGCAACTTTTGAGATTTCAGGGATCCCCCATTGAAATACATAGGACTTGGTCTTGGATGCCCGAAATAGCTGCCCTGAGGGGTGGCAAATATGGCCGCAGAGTGAATCAACTTTCCTTGAAAGGGACTTTGGTTTTGGTCAGCTCTTCTGTCACAAAAACTGTGGTAGTTCAGCAAACCTGAGGCGGACTTAACATTAGGCAAAGGTAGGTGACTGTGTAGCATCAGAAATACAATTGCAAATGTACAAACTTTGACAGCGTTTTATGATTCAGCATTAATTATCGCCCCTCAAGAACAATTGTAGTGCTTTACAACTATAGCACAGAAACCGTGCTCGTTAAAATGATAAATTACTTACTTCTAGCTTCTGGTTAGATGTTGTGGGAAGAAGGGAGGAGGGAACATTCAAAGAATTAAATAACAAAACCAATACAAAACGAAAGTAAAAGACAGCAGCCCCTCACGGACAACTGCTGTCACATAATAAAACATAAACAACAAAGCACAAGTCCAGGCCTGTTCCTCTCTCCATCTCCACAGTCATAGCTCCTCATTTTATGCTTCCGCTCCTCCGTGAGAGATACGAGACCGGTGCGTCGCGCAGGTGTCGCTCATTAGTAATCACGTCACCGGCCTCAGCTCGCCACAGACTGGTATTCAGGGACAGGCATTAAGGTGGTTTACATCGTACCTATCAGACCGTTACCATTTTGTCTATTTAAACAGGAAAAAATCTAAGATAACGTCAGTAAATTATGGAGTGCTGCAAGGATCTGTGTTAGGCCCTCTGCTATTTTCAATATATATGCTTTCAATATATATATTGGTAATATTACAAGAAAACATGGAATTAGTTTCCAATATTATGCCAATGATACTCAATTATATATTTCATCACGAGCAGTTGAAATCTCTAAATTATCCAAGTTGACAGAGTGTGATAAATATATAAAATATTGGATGACCTGTAATTTTCTTCTATTAAATTCAGATAAGACTGAGGTATTACTTATTGGACCAAAAACATGTACACAGAATCTCTTAGAATATCATTTGAAATTAGAAGGATGTACTGTAACTTCATCCTCTTCAGTTAAAAACCTGGGAGTTATATTAAACAGCAACTTGTCTTTCGAAAATCATGTTTCAATATGTTACAGTACAAAAAGAGCCTTCTTCCACCTCAGAAACATCGCTAAGCTCTGGAACATGCTATCTGTTTCTGATGCAGAAAAGTTAGTTCATGCTTTCATGATCTCTAAACTAGATTATTCTAATGCATTACTAGCTGGTTGTCCTGCATCCTCAATACAAAAGCTACAATTAGTCCAACATGCAGATGCTAGAGTTCTTACTAGGTCAAAAAAATATGATCACCAATTTTATAACCTCTACACTGGTTACCTATTAAGTTCCTTATCAATTACAAAGTATTGCTACTGACCTATAAGGCCCTAAATGGTTTAGCTCCTGTGTATTTGACTGATCTTCTATCACCCTACGTTCTTTAAGATGACAAAACAATTTGATATTACTAATGTATTAGTACATGTTGAAATTAACATTAACAAAGATTAATAAATGCTGTTGAAGTGCAGTTCATTTTTAGTTCATGATAACTAATGTAGTTAACTAATGAATCCTTATTGTAAAGTGTTAGCAATTATTTATTTATTTATTTGTCTTCAAGTCCTTTGCCTTTAAGAAATGTTGGACTGCTACCCTTCTTAAGTGTTGTGGTATGCTGTGTTTTGGAAATGTCTGTGAAATAATGGAAACCACAGACACGCTACAATGAGGAAAAGCCCAGAGAACAGGAGATTTTCTGCCTGCTGTACACAAAATGCACACACATTCCCCATTCATAACAGACACTCAAACACACTGTGCACAGCCAGAGGCCAATGGAATAAACAGATGTTTCACCCACTAAAGTTTGTTTTGCTTCTCCATGGAGACTGAGGGGTCATGCTTGATGTCTATTTTGAATTTCCCTTTTGGTCTGAAATTGGAAATCCTTATACAAATTATCTGAAGGCTGCATGACTTCATCTGTGATGTAGCCAATAAGTCATATATACGTTTTGGAGTAGTCTGTGTACAGTATATATGTGTAAAACCTTTTGCATGTATTTAATATTGCCTTATTACCTCACCACAAACTCTCAACTGACCTGGGCCTTGCAGTCTAAAAAATCCTGGTAGAGTTTTGGGGACTAACCGACAGAGGTGAAGCCAGGAGATGTGGAGACCCAGGCATAATCTGATGGAACGAGAGACCAGGTGACACCAATGGACCAGGAGACCAAGGTGGCACCGTGGTGACGGGCGGCTGAGGAGGAACCAGTGGTGCCGGCGAATGAGGCGACGATGGTGTGTGTGAAGACAGAGGCAGAGCCAGAGGGAAGGAGGAGCCTGACTGAGCTATAGGTATGGAGAAATGAGGCACAGCCGAAGGTCCGGAAGTCTGTGGCGACGGTAGAGTGATGACTGACTGAGCCAGTGGGATGAGGGAGCCCAGTGGACCCGGAAGGACGATGGTCCTAGGTAGGGCCGAGGGGTTGAGGATCCATGGCAGAGCGGACCAGTCGACGGGCCAAGGTGGAGCTGAGGACACGGAGGGACGAGGCAGAGCCAGGAAATCCCCACTCCACAGCAGAGCTGGTGACTGGCTGGACCTCCGCTTCCCAATCGATCAGCCACTTATTTCCTTCCAGCTCCACCAACACTCCAACTGGCATGGATGTAATGGTCGGCTCTAACACCTGGTCAGTCGGGACCTCAGGCTTTTACTTAGGGAAGGATGAGGCTTCTGGCTTAGTTGCAGGTATTGGCTCTTGCATGATGTCCATGGTGGGTATAAGCTGGGTCTCTCAGTCTGCAGTGGGCTCTGGTTTCTTATCCGCGGTGGGCATAGCCTCTGGATCTTGAGTGCTGATTGATGTTAAGTGGGGCTGGATGCTAGGGACGGAATCCTCTTCAACTTTGCCCACTGTAAAAGAGGATCCATCAACCCACAAGGCGAAGTTGATATATATTCCACCAGGGTCCAACAGGAATCCCTCTTAAGCATTACCATCTGAATCTCATCGTCCATGAGTGTCTATGGATCTAAAATGTGTTCCCTGGGCATATCGTTTTGGCTGAGGGCAAAGTTAAGATTAATAATTTTATATTCTTATAAATACCGTTGAACTAGAGCACTGACTTTGTACGTTTGACTAAATTGTTTGCTTGTCTTTATTTCCTATTGTATAAGCTTCTTATACTTTATATGGTCACACTGTAGATTAGTCCAATTTTCACTATTAACTAGCTATTAACTATGACTTTTGCCTCAATAAACTCCGAATTACTGCTTATCAATAGTTAGTAAGGTAGTTGTTAAGTTTAGGTTTTGGGTAGGATTGGGACCAGTGGCGGTTCTACATTGAATTACACCCTGGGCGACTCCCCCTTCGAGCTTTCATAAAAAATTTCAAAAATTTCATCTCGCTGCTCCTGGAAAAAATAAGCGCGTCGCTTCAATTATGAGCGCGCTTCCCGTGCGCCTACATTTGAAATAACGACCTCGAGCGCGCAAAAGACGTGATATGTGAACGGCCCCTTGGTGAGTTACCTCCAATCAGGAGACTCCCTTGACATCGCTTCTGTACACGGCACCTTCTCAGCAAGCAGGGGCGCCATTGCCAATTATTGAATTGAAGGATTTTTTTTAACTGCTCGTGCCGCCCCCCATGTGACATGAAAAATGCCGCCCCGGGCGACTGCCCGGTTCGCCCGTGCCTAAAACCGCTACTGATTGGGACATAGAATATGGTCATGCAGAATAAGGCAATATGTGTTTTATATGTACTTATAAACAGCCAATATGCTAGTAGGCCTTGTAGTGATAATCAGATAGGTAATCAAGCCAGCTCTGGTATGTTGAGTAAATTAACTAGATTCTAATTTACTAAAGTCTCTTCCATTCGTGAAACAAAGGGGACAGTGTTTTGAATTGATTAAATCATCGCACATGCAGCGGCTTCTCTGATGAATGAACAACGAAGTGCTTTGCTTACTAATCGAGCCAGCTCGGAACATGTGACTCGAGATGACATCTCGTGAGTCCGGCCAAAGACCACGCGACCCCTTTGGGTCTCCTCTTATTTAATCACCTCACACACAGAGCATAAGTGTAATAACGTAATCACCACCACTCAAATGATTAAACTCATCAACTCAGAGGAGTACGCACACACACGAAACTCCCCGGAGGGGGAGTGAGCAAGAGTCCACCACCCCGGCAAACTCTAACTGAACTCTGATACACACACACACGCAGAAACACTCATTCATGAACTTTTAAATGCTTACCTCTTTAAACGTATGAAGTGTTTCTCTTGTTGTGTTTTACAATCCCCATGTGACCAAATTGATGTAACTATAAGCTTTTATGGTATGTAATAAGTTTGACATTCGTTTAATCACGAAAAATCATCTATCTGCATTTTACTAGCCCTAGGAATGTCGCGCTGGGTATGATTGGAATCAGAGGAATCGAATAAGATCGAATCACTGACCCAAAGTGCAACATGAGGCATACTTTTATCAATACCAGTTTAGAAGTGTATTTTTACTAAATGTTATCTTCCATGCACATGACCCGGAGGGCGTGTGTTTTCGCAAACACAGAAGTTTGACAACACGCCCCCTCCCAAACGATTGGATAGGACACGCAAGAAGGGCGTGCCTCTAGCTCCTTCAAAACTCGAACGCCACAATCTGTTCGATGCAGTTTCTACGCCACATGAGAGCTTTTCCTGTGAGAGGATCCATGGCTCCTTCGGGGAGCTTTCTCCGTTTTCTTTAATCTTTCTTTATTTTCGTCTTCGGACTTTTCTTACGTTTAGTTTCAGTGAAATGAACGTAATCGGCAACTTCAACCTGAAGGAGACTCTTCGAATCTGCAGCGACCACGCTCGCCCAGAAGAGCTGAGAAAGCACGCACCCGCTCCTAAGGACACGCACGCAAGACGCGGTTTTCCTCATCAACACCAGGAGAACCAAAGACCTTTAAGCCTTCATTCAAACTAACGCGCTTTGCCCGCTCTGAACTACCACGTGAACGCATGACGCGAGGACAGAGACACGCACCCTTATTCACATCAACCACAAAGAGCTTGTGCAAGTAACCGTTTACCATTCTTTCGAGGTTTAAGATCTGTTGATTCTTGGTGTCTAAAAGGTTCTGTGTCTATGATGAATTTTGCCAAACCAGAAGATCTCTCATCTTCGCACTCTCTCTCTCTCTCTCTCTCTCTCTCTCTCTCTCTCTCTCTCTCTCTCTCTCTCTCTCTCTCACTCCCAATCTTGCGCTCTCGCAATCTCTCTCTCTCACTCCTGTTTGTTATTCGTCTGTCTCATTTGTTTTACTGTTTACTGTACATACATGTATTCCGTGTTTAAATGTAGAATTCTGTATCCGTAGTCTCATTTTATTAAAGCCATTATATGCTTGATTGTTTTGAATGCTCATATTTTACAAGTCAATGAAATGCGATCCTATAGCTACAAAGCTTTACAAGTTGTTACTATATCAGTAACGTAAATTTTATAAACACGAGAAAATTAGTGTTCACGGCCGGAACATTGAGATTTCTTGGAGTTTATAAAAAGGGATAACGTTGTTGAATTAATTGATGGGTTAATCTTACAGCCGTTTGCTGGACAAACCGATTGTTTGATAGCCAATTTATTCCCTTAAAGTTATCTCATATAATCGATCTGAAATGAGACCATTGATATATGAATGAGGAATTATAATTCGTTGTGATTGATCATTCATATATACAATCGATCTATTTTCAATTTCGATAATTTAACTGTAATATGCAATATATTAATCATATTCATGATTAATTATTAAAATTCCCTATGCATAATTTGAGCTAATTAAGGCACATCTCGATGTCGCTACAATTTGGTGGAGAATGCGGGCATTTCAAACTTTGTTTTATGAGCAAATTCAATTTCAATCTGTTTATATGGTTATTAATAATTTTGTGCACGCACGATATGGAATTTTGAAATTGTGAGATAAGTCGCAACGCGAACTCACTCCTAACTGACTGAGGCAAAAACCGACGTCAGTCAGTAACGTTACATTTTAACAGCTGCTAAAATATGCATAGACATGTTTATCACTGTTAAATGCTGAGTACACTGCAGTATTAATATTGCAGATGTCCTGTTAAGAGACGAAGAAAACTCTCTGCAGGTGATACATTTTAATATGTTTAAAACCGCCTATTAAGACGAAGAAATCTCTTTTTAGTGTGAGACGTAAATCTGATCAGAGCGAGATTCCTTTGATTCAGTAGTAAAAGGCCTGATATTATAATCGTTAGAGTAACGATGAACTCCTGGTTTGAAAAAACATTGACTTAGCTACTCAATTGTAAAAAACCGAAAAGCATATTATCACAAGTGCTATTTGATATATGCTTGGAGTCGAAAACAGATGAATAATTCCTGTTTCCTTTTGCACGACGCAGCGAAGAAAACCTGCTAACGTGTTAAATAAATATAGCACCGATAAAAATCCAAAACTGAAAACATTTTTAATCAATGCCATTTGATAAATGTTATTTGGAGTTGAAAAACAGATGAATAATTCCTGTTTCCTTGCACAACGCAGCGAAAAAAACCTGCCAATGTGTTTAAAATAAGTATAGCACCGGAAAGAAATCCGTCGAGATTTAAATGAGACAGTGCATGTCCCCCGAGACACTCGAAAGCGGCTGGTTGCAATACTACTGCCAAACGCTAGGGTGCGCCCTTGAGTGTTTTCCAGTATCAGATTGCCTCCACGCCCTCCATGAGCGAAATAGCGCCATCGTGTGGACACTAGTGGTAAAGTGTCTTTTCTTCAATTGTCTCTTCCCACAACTTCAAAGTTTACCAGTGAGATTTTGAACTTGTGTTTCTAACTTTCAATGCATGGCAATTTACAGCCTCGTTTACTAACATGATTTTCCCTGCCTTGACTGTGTGCACTTGTTTTGGATTTTGGTTCAAACCACATTTGAACTTAAAAAATTCAAAATTATGTCTTAGCAGTTTCTGATGACCGCTCTGTTTTGAAATGGCTTTCTCCCAGTTGATCTTATGTTGGTTACTACCACTGACACCTCACTGTGGTCGTGATCATCAAATATAAGGCCAACCCTTAATTTCCTACACTTATTCAAATTTGGTTTGAAGCAAACAGATTTCAAGGTTAATTTGAATTAAGTCTCATTGGCCGTTGGGAATTGTTTTATGGCTTTTTCTATATTTCCCTTTTCAAATTATTTTTAATAATTTTGATTTGATTTTATTACAACTGTCTCCTTGCTGTTCTAGAAGTTACTTAACATCTATGAATACGCTTGATTTGAATCGTATTTAAACCAGTTTGAATGCAATTTAAATCAAGTTCTCTGTCAGCCAGCTTGACCACTAAGAGGAAGTGGCCCAAACCCCTTTGTGGCCCAAACGCGCCACTGCAGCTTGCTTCCTCCTGTGCTCTTCCTGCGGCTCTAAAACTCTCCTCCGAAGGGAGACTAGGTTATTCTGATAATTAACATTGTCATAATTCCCTTTGTTTTTACCATAATTTTAGTAAAGCCGTTGCCTTTGATTTTTCTAAAAAAAAAAAAAAGAGACACTCAATTTGATTTAGATAAAAGAGCTTTAATTCACGTTGAGGTTCAATTGTTCTTCATCCTGTTTTGTGTTTGTAGGTAGAAATCTCTCTCGGGCTGTGGCGATTTGACAGTCAGCTCTGCTCGAGGTCCGGCGGGCTGGTTCGTCTGATCTGCGTCACCGGCACTGACCGAGCACGGGTCTCGGACTTTCCTGTATCTTTCCCTTCGTGCGGCCCGCAACACGACATTACCAATTCGGCACCGCCGGTTGTGTTCCAGGTCAAGTTGCTTGAGAGGGCGCACCTAGGTACAGATGCACCGAAAGGCCCGGGACACTGCTGTCAAGTGTTTGGGGCGACAGAAGGACCAACCACGATGCTGACTTCGAGCGGAATGACCTCATTTCACCCCAGGCAAACTAGAAAAAGGTATTAAACCCATCCACTTAATATTGGCCACGGAATCTAGAGATTCCCCGGTCATGGGAGTGTTTGGCTCCCTCTCAAAGCCACAAACTGCAGGCTTAGGCCTCCTTTTCCCCTTTTAACACTTCTCGTGTACTATTAATGCCATTTCATTACAGACCTTTCCATTTTTGATGGTTGCAGGTTACTTCAAACTTTGCTATCTTGCCATTGCTCTGTTCTGTTGTGCTCTGTTCCTTTCAGTTCATCTAGAGACAGAACCTCTTGAGACACCAAGGAAAGCTGAAGAATAGTTTGACAACCAAGTCGTTAGCATAAACCGGTGACCCCTAAGCTAGCGCCCTGTCAAAAATCTTCATTCAGACACATGATGACCTACCCAAATTGTCCCACCGAACGGTTTAACTGTCTGCCTCAGTTAACCAGAATTTTCATACACGGCCTAGCCGGTATTATACCTCGTTAGACATAGACGAACTTGCATTGGTCTCTCTGTGTGTGTTGTGTTCCTCTCGCCCACAGTGAAGCCAGTATGTTCCGGTCCTACAGTCCCACAACCCGCTGGGACAACATGGAGACATGGCTGAGATTCATGACACCTCCATTCCTGCCCAAGGTCGCCAGTGACAGAGCCCGAGCCAAGAGCAGCTGGACGCAGACGTGGACACGCTAATGTCGCACCAACCCAGCCAAAGCTCCCACGACAAAGACTGGGCCAAACACGTCAAAACCTCGCTTTCCAGCTCACCGCGCAAGCACGCCTCCGCAAAGGAGCCGCATCGCCCTGGAGCACAAGGTTGCAACGCCGAGGATGACAACGACCCCGAGCTACAAAAGGAAGTGGAAAGACTTCAAACTGCCCTGGCTAACCTTCATCGACACAGACCGAAGTGAATAGTCAGAGAAAAGAACCAGAGAGGAACTCGACGAGAAACTCCGACAAAGTGAAGCCTCTTGCAAAGAGCAGAGACCGAACTGAAAGAGACTCGAAAGCGCACGGCCTGCGAAAAACTCAAAAGAGGCCCGTGCGACCATCCACAAGCCCGTTCAACAGAGACAAGATCTCGAACACGAACTTGGCACCAATCACACAGAGTTGCCACACTCTTATAGACTGCAGCATGACCTGAAAAGGGGAAACAAACACCACAAGTTTCCCCTGACCGGTCCGCACATTTCAACCAACGCACAAGAGCTGAAAAGGGGGGTGAAAAAGCCCGCCTTCCACACATCTCTGACAAGCTACAGGACATTGATTTTTCACCTGCAGTCTCCAACCGGTGAACACACGTCACAGACACCCAGCAGCACAGACCTAGAAGAACCTGTGCTACCACCACCGGCTCTGAACGAGTTTGCTGTGGAACTTACAACGAACCTGTGACTGAGGACACAAGTTTCAAGAAACTTTCCCTCCAAAACCCGTCAGCCACCATAGTTCTTCTGCCCCCACGCAATGCCCACTCAACGATGCGCCGAAGGTCCCCTCAGTAAGAATTCCTAAAACCCCAAATTCCTGAACTGCAAAACCAGAAGACACACTGCACGAACACCGTGCAAGACTCAGCTAAAAGGTCCTTGATCAACATCGGACATAAAACTTTTAAAAGTAGATGAAAGTGTGCTCAAAGAGTTGCAAGACTCTGCGTCTGTAAAATTAGAATTTTACTGATTTAAAGGAATCTTAGACGGACATGTAAGCCTCAACGGCCGACAGACTATGCACGACTCTTTTGAAACAAACGGTTTCTAGATGTTGAGTAAATCGGCACCGCTAAACATTAGGTTCCGTGACAGTGAAGAGTTACATAGAACACCAGCTCCAAATAGGGTATACGTTACCTTGACGCCAGAGTGTAGTAAAATCACCTGAGTTCTAAACTACCGTTAACCCACGGGCGTGCACTTGATCATCGCGATCCAACTAAAACAAAACGTGCAACACGTGTTTCGATCGCTGGCTTGTCTAAATGCCGATAAAACAATAGCTGGAATTGACATCTCTACTTCAAGTAAAAGAGCCTTAGATTCTCAATTTCCTTACTCTGTAAACAAATAGAATAAGACAAGCTTTGACTTGCAGCAATTCTATTTCCTTACTTTGTAAACAAATAGAATAAGTCATGTAAAGTAAAGAGCAAAGTACAATTAGCAAATGCCAAAACGCATCTGCAGTTTACTAAATAGAACATCAAGTTCTTGAAAAACAAAGTATAGGCGCCTCCTGTTAACCCGTTAAAACGTGTGTGATTCATGTAAAATGTACAGACATTCTTCAAGTACTGTTGAATTGTTCTGACATGCTCTGGTTCCCATGACAACAACTTGCCACAGGAAGTGTTAACTCGTAATGTCACTTTTGTAAACAAACCAGCCTGGGTGGCTAAGCTAAATCTAGCCTAGCATCCAGCTAACTTAGGCTAAGCTAACCTAGCCTAGCATCAAGCTAACTTAGGCTAAGCTAACCTAACCTAGCTCCCGTACAGCATAGGCTAAGCTAAATAACTTCGACAGTTAGCAGCTAGCATCATTTACTTGAACCCTTAATCACCGCCTGTGTTCCACAGGGCAGAGTATTCTAGAATACTTTCCTCAACACCAGTTAGGGTTTCTAATTATCCACTTTCCGTGTTTGCAATTCTTATTAGCTAAAGTTCACCTTCACTGGTTTAGGAGTACTCCTTGCTAACCGTTGAAGACTAACTTCGCAGATCCCCTGTTAATTAAACTTAAGTTTAACTACATGTAAACTGCGTAACTAACTACAGAAGAATTTGTATAACCATAGGAATTTTCATCTGCATGTTGACTAAACCTTTGGAGGGACACACACGATGTGGTTTTGAACATGCAACCGCTACAACCCACTATAAAGTGTTGATCAAAGCAAATCCAAAGTTTAGTCACTAATGCCACTGATTATTCTCGACTTCAGATCATTCCTGTGTTTGATCATTTTATTCCATTTTGCTTTAGTTTTTATTTTAATTTCCTCTCTTATTCAAATGTGGTTCCAGTCCCCATAGGCCCCAGAAAGGAAACAGAGACACCTGTACTTGTGATTGTGTTTATTTTCAACAAGCGCACTCATTTTTGTGACCCTGAAACACAAGTATTTCAGCACTTCACTAGGGCACAACTATAGTCCAGAGAATTGATAATAAGCATTATTCAAATAGGACAGCTGTCCTTTTCCCCCTTATCATTCACTTCGTCAAGCCGGAGTGACCCACTAGTTAAGTCCAGAGAAATAATTTCGTCTTAAGACAATTATTTCATCTCGGCTATCCCCTTCACAGGACATACTCTCGGAACCACATAAAGTCTTGGCCTCCTAACATCCACAGCTAGGATAAGGATACAAGACACACTTCACTAGCTAGCCACACGTGAAACGCCTAGCTTTATGCTACATACCTAGTGAACCCGTTAAACCGTGGTTCTGAACTTTTAGGGTCATGCATTAGTCTCTCCCCACAAGTGTGACAAAAGTCACAGAGCCCCTGCTGCACCTTACCTTAACCTTTCAGCTTACCAAAGACTATGACAAAACAATGGACACTATGAGAAACCACCTCTCATCCCCTCCAACCACCCACGGACGCCGTCTGCAAAAACCGACGACCGGTGCTTCAGCCAACCTGCGTCAACAAGCACATGCTGCGTGCACTAAACAACATTCAGCGTTCTGCACCTGATGCCATCACTGCGCCACAGCTTGTGATGCCACAGTGCAAAAGGGGGGTAATGCCAATGTATGCCGCTGCACGCCGCAGCACCAGAGACACTTGCAAGACACCGAAGCAAGTGGCATACTGGCATCCTCAAAGCGAAAAGACTGTCCGAGCCAACCGAGGACGACACTCGCTGAAATTTTTCCTCCCTTTCTCTTTCTCTCTCCCTTTCACTTTTACCAGGATGCTGCTGTGGTTCGCGATGCCTGTGCCTCCAGCCAGAGGACAGCCGCAATCGGACATCTCACCAGGTCCGACAGCAGGCATCGTCCGGAGAGGACAACAACTCCTGATCACCAACTGCAGGACCCACACCCAGAAAGTGTGTGTTCGACGCAACCCCCGCAACGTCTACAGAGCACCTCACCCCAGCACAGCAGCCCAGCTGTACAGCTGGACCCGTGCCCAATGGACAGAGGACTCCCTCGCTCACGCCAAGGCCGAGCACATGCTCAACCAACTTGATAAAATGACTGTCACACAAGCCGAGTTAGGTGGACACAACCGCCGCTCCAAACGGTTCCTGGGAGCTTTGCTCGGAGCCGCCGCTGCTGTCAGAACTCTGTTAAGCATTGGTATGCCCAGTGCCAACGCAGTGAACCATGTGACTGAAATTCGGACTGAGGTCCCACAGCTAAGACTGCAACTCACAACACAGAGTGCATCCCTACAGACCATCGGAAAGACATTGATGGGAACTGTGGTAATTCTCAACATTCACAGCGTTCTGCTGAACTAGACAGTAAAAGACTTTGCTCAAACTCCGCTGGTCACAGCCCCGGACGGGGTGGCCTACCACATGACCAGCGACACACCGCTGCACCTGGCCCCACATGTGCAGCCCACGACCAAAGACATTCACTATCTCTGCCTTAGCAAACCCTTCCGCAGAGACAACACTGACGGAACCTGCGGTTGCAACCCATGATCAGCGACACACGCTGCCTTGCAGAAGCCAAGCTCACGAAAGTCGTGCCTGAAGGTCTCAGACAGCATCCCCGGAAAAGGGGGAGCCAAGTCAGAGACCACGCCGAACCTCATCGGGCTGAGCCCTCAGTCCTAACAACCACCTGCCATCCGACCTTCATGACTTACCTGCTATCCTACCATCAGGTTCCACCTGCCATCCTACTTTCATGACTTACCTACCATCTGACCAATGTGACGGTTTAACGAGGCCGCCCACACGGGTCCTGCCAAACCGCCAAAAGGGGGAATGTAGTGATAATCAGATAGGTAATCAAGCCAGCTCTGGTATGTTGAGTAAATTAACTAGATTCTAATTTACTAAAGTCTCTTCCATTCGTGAAACAAAGGGGACAGTGTTTTGAATTGATTAAATCATCGCACATGCAGCGGCTTCTCTGATGAATGAACAACGAAGTGCTTTGCTTACTAATCGAGCCAGCTCGGAACATGTGACTCGAGATGACATCTCGTGAGTCCGGCCAAAGACCACGCGACCCCTTTGGGTCTCCTCTTATTTAATCACCTCACACACAGAGCATAAGTGTAATAACGTAATCACCACCACTCAAATGATTAAACTCATCAACTCAGAGGAGTACGCACACACACGAAACTCCCCGGAGGGGGAGTGAGCAAGAGTCCACCACCCCGGCAAACTCTAACTGAACTCTGATACACACACACACGCAGAAACACTCATTCATGAACTTTTAAATGCTTACCTCTTTAAACGTATGAAGTGTTTCTCTTGTTGTGTTTTACAATCCCCATGTGACCAAATTGATGTAACTATAAGCTTTTATGGTATGTAATAAGTTTGACATTCGTTTAATCACGAAAAATCATCTATCTGCATTTTACTAGCCCTAGGAATGTCGCGCTGGGTATGATTGGAATCAGAGGAATCGAATAAGATCGAATCACTGACCCAAAGTGCAACATGAGGCATACTTTTATCAATACCAGTTTAGAAGTGTATTTTTACTAAATGTTATCTTCCATGCACATGACCCGGAGGGCGTGTGTTTTCGCAAACACAGAAGTTTGACAACACGCCCCCTCCCAAACGATTGGATAGGACACGCAAGAAGGGCGTGCCTCTAGCTCCTTCAAAACTCGAACGCCACAATCTGTTCGATGCAGTTTCTACGCCACATGAGAGCTTTTCCTGTGAGAGGATCCATGGCTCCTTCGGGGAGCTTTCTCCGTTTTCTTTAATCTTTCTTTATTTTCGTCTTCGGACTTTTCTTACGTTTAGTTTCAGTGAAATGAACGTAATCGGCAACTTCAACCTGAAGGAGACTCTTCGAATCTGCAGCGACCACGCTCGCCCAGAAGAGCTGAGAAAGCACGCACCCGCTCCTAAGGACACGCACGCAAGACGCGGTTTTCCTCATCAACACCAGGAGAACCAAAGACCTTTAAGCCTTCATTCAAACTAACGCGCTTTGCCCGCTCTGAACTACCACGTGAACGCATGACGCGAGGACAGAGACACGCACCCTTATTCACATCAACCACAAAGAGCTTGTGCAAGTAACCGTTTACCATTCTTTCGAGGTTTAAGATCTGTTGATTCTTGGTGTCTAAAAGGTTCTGTGTCTATGATGAATTTTGCCAAACCAGAAGATCTCTCATCTTCGCACTCTCTCTCTCTCTCTCTCTCTCTCTCTCTCTCTCTCTCTCTCTCTCTCTCTCTCTCTCTCTCTCTCACTCCCAATCTTGCGCTCTCGCAATCTCTCTCTCTCACTCCTGTTTGTTATTCGTCTGTCTCATTTGTTTTACTGTTTACTGTACATACATGTATTCCGTGTTTAAATGTAGAATTCTGTATCCGTAGTCTCATTTTATTAAAGCCATTATATGCTTGATTGTTTTGAATGCTCATATTTTACAAGTCAATGAAATGCGATCCTATAGCTACAAAGCTTTACAAGTTGTTACTATATCAGTAACGTAAATTTTATAAACACGAGAAAATTAGTGTTCACGGCCGGAACATTGAGATTTCTTGGAGTTTATAAAAAGGGATAACGTTGTTGAATTAATTGATGGGTTAATCTTACAGCCGTTTGCTGGACAAACCGATTGTTTGATAGCCAATTTATTCCCTTAAAGTTATCTCATATAATCGATCTGAAATGAGACCATTGATATATGAATGAGGAATTATAATTCGTTGTGATTGATCATTCATATATACAATCGATCTATTTTCAATTTCGATAATTTAACTGTAATATGCAATATATTAATCATATTCATGATTAATTATTAAAATTCCCTATGCATAATTTGAGCTAATTAAGGCACATCTCGATGTCGCTACAGCCTAATATAAGCTTTTACTTATACTTTTATAATGGCTATTATTGTGCAATAAACTGACATTACAGGGGTTAGTTCACCCAAAAATTTTAATTCTGTCATTAATTACTCACCCTCATGTTGTTCCAAACCCATAAGACCTTCGTTCATCTACGGAACACAAATTAAGATATTTTAGATGAAATCCAAGAGCTTTCTGACACTCCATAGACAATAATGCAACGACCACTTTCAAGGCCCAGAAAGGTAGTAAAGACATCGTTAAAATAGTCCACGTGACTCCAGTGGTTCAACCTTAATGTTATGAAGTCAAGTCACCTTTATTTATATAGTGCTTTTTACAATACATATTGTATCAAAGCAGCTTCACAGTGATAACATGAAAATAATACAAGAAGTTGGTTTCTAGAAGAAAATTGCGTCATCGTCCACCTTAAGTAAGGCAGATCAATAATATTGTTGAATATTAAATGTCCCCAACTAAGCAAGCCAAAAGCCAAGGCAACAGTGGCAAGGAACCAAATCTCCATCAGGGACAGAATGGAGAAATAAACCTTGGGAGAACCCAGGCTCAGTCGGAGGGCCAGTTCTCCTCTGGCCAATGAACGAACAGTGTATGATTATGATTCAGGCAACATTACATGTCAGAAGTCAGATTGGATCAGAACATTCACAATGTTTATCCAGTTCCCTCTGGTTGGAGGTCGGAGTCATCACGCCGGTATGGAGACGAGTTTGTTGAGGTGTCCACGAGGCTTTCACAGGGCTGATGAGGCTGGCACTTCAGGGATGCGTTGTGGTCGTGTCTAGGCGCAGGTTCACCGTCTGATCTGGATACGGCCCGGGTCCGGCTGACTTCAGTAAACCTCGGAATAAATGAAAAGACTAACATTAGCGTAGATGCCATTCTTCTTATGATGTACTTATGATGTAACAAGTACATCGGTTGTTGTAGGAAGTGTTCCCAGTTCCGGCTGACCTAATCTATGCAGCCTAATAATCATTTAACTGATTTGAATAATAGAAATGTATAATGTTCTATGCAGTGTTGTTTTTGGCAGCCCTTTTAGTTTTAGTCTTAGTCTTAGTCTTTTGGACGAAAATGATTTTAAGTTTTAGTCACATTTTAGTCACTTATAAACATAATAGTTTTAGTCAAGTTTTAGTCGACGAAAACACAAAAAGGTTTTAGTAAAGTTTTAGTCAATTTAAGTAAAAAAAATTTACAAATTCATTTAGGCCAAAAAGTATCGGAAATGGGCTTAGGTTTGACAGGTTGTAGCAAGTGTTGCAATTCATAAAACAACAGCTAACCTTAAAACCTTTGCATAATAAACTAGACTTTCTCATTGATGGAGATGCAGTGCTGCCATTGCCAAGCTGTACTTCATTGTCACATTGGGCAGAAACCTTTAATCCCCATATTTCAAGTTATAGTTTTTCCATGAATATTAAATGCTATTTTCACCAGTAATCACAGTAAAAAAGGAATTGTTAAAGTTTAAACAGCAAAAAAAAAAAAAATTGAGCTACTACAACATTAAACACAGATAAAGTGGTAACAGTGGAATCACTGTTTTACTCCAAAAAAGCCAGGAACATTATTGTGGCTTTATTTGAGAAATTGCTAAAGTGCAATGAACAACGTGCCCAAAATATAAGCTATTGAGGAACACATACTTATGATCTACAACTTGCACTTCAACTTGTCTGCCAGTGCAACAACAAGATGCATATTATTTGTAAACACAAACATCAAACAACCCTGTCTATCTTTAACTTGTGAAAACTGCAAAGTTGCAAACATTCTGAAACAAAATAATAAAATAAATAAATAATATGGTGCATTGAACATAGGTCGTTAGGAATGCATACTTGAATATAAAGTATGAAACAAACATGACACTTGAAGTGTGTTGAGCATAAAAATGAATAAGACAATTCCTGAATATTGTAAACAATTTGGTCTTTCAATGGTTAGTTCGGTATTTTACACTTAAAGCCCTGTTTTAAGATCGTTTCTGATGAAATAGAACGGTTAAGATTGAAATTTGGACAAATGCTGTTGTCCCGAGAATTTTAGGTTTACCCCCCACCTACACGTCTATGTGCACTGGAACAATCATTCATAAAACGCATTAAACTTTAGTTTACAAAGACGTGAAACTCACCGAGTGGTCAGGGGTGTTCACTGATATGCTCACACGAAAATCGCTGCAAAAGATGTTTTCCAACAGGTTTTATCGTAGTTTTTGTCCGACTCCATTGACTTGACTAAACTACGATAAAACCTGTGTTGTTGTTGCGTTGAATCTGGTGCGCGCGCGCGCGGCGGCCGGGTGCTGCGCGTAACGTTACCCAAACAAGGATAGGAAACGGCAGCATTGCTGATACTTTTTTTTTTTTAGCTTAATACAGACAGATTGCACGCAAAACAGGCAGAAATGACATGCATTGTGAAGGTCAGACTTATTATCATTTTCGTTCCGTCTCGTCAACGAAAACTCGAAAACGTCTCGTCATGTTTTAGTCACCTTAGAGCCATTTTTAGCTAGTCATCGTCGCGTTATCGTCATAAAAAAAAAAGTGCGTCAACGAAATCATTTCGTTATCGTCATCACTGATGAAAACATCATTGGTTCTATGTGTATGCCAGGTAAAAGAGATGTGTTTTTAGTCTAGATTTAAACTGACAGAGTGTGTCTGCTTCCCGGACAATATTAGAAAGACTGTTCCAGAGTTTTGGTGCTAAATAGGAAAAGGCTCTACCGCCTGCAGTCGATTTAGATATTCTAGGTATTATCAACTGGCCGGAGTTTTGAGATCGCAATAGACGTGAAGGACTATAATGCGTTAAGAGCTCGCTCAAGTACTGTGGAGCTAAACCATTTAGTGCTTATTAAGTAATCAGCATTACTTTAAAATGTATATGATGTTTAACAGGGAGCCAATGCAGTGTTGACAGAACCGGGCTAATATTGGTCATACTTCCTGGTTCTAGTGAGAACTCGAGCTGCTGCGTTTTGAAATGATGTTTTATTAACAAAGTTCGGGAGGAGCACGTTCAGATAATTAAACCTAATTAAACACACGTGGAGCACATTCAGATAATCAAACCTAATTAGACACGAGTGGTGCTTAATCAACGAGTTAAGTGCTGTTTATATATACAGCAAACTTACCTCCGTTCATTGACAGTTTAACAGCATTTGGCCCCGCAGTACCTTCCTAACATGTCCGAATCGAGCTCTTCCCGTTTGATGAAGAATCTTTCGTCCTTCAGGATTAGGAATCTTTGCCACAATCCTCTGGTATTATCTCGTGGGCGTCAGGCCAAACAAACGGGTCCTCGCCACCGCGGGCGAAACATCCGCAATCTACTTCCGCGTATTTCTTTAAACCGGACCATTCAATAATTCCTGCCATAGAGAAATGGTCATAAGGCAATGCCGCCCTCTTAATTCGAAGGAACGGGTCTTCCTCCAGCCTCAGGGCGCCCTAAGTAAACCGCGCTGCAGATTCAGTCCCGGTCAGTCCACACTCAACATCTGCCGGGTCAACTCTGTGAGTGCTCAGCTCAAAACCTTTTTGTTTTCTGTCCCTAATTGAACTTTGCATCACTTCAGTTGTTGAATCACGAGCAAGTTATGCTATCTGGATACTAATTTTGATCGGGGGAACACGCGTTAAATAGTTTCCGTACAAATGATTTGCCGTTCATTAACGCGATGCTTCCTTGTGGTAAACTCACACGTAAACAATAGGTCGCACATTACGTGCAGATTGCACACAGAATCATTAAGAACCTTTCGTTAACACTGTCCTGCAATTTATTTACAAAATTCGCTTAGAAACTTAAAGCTCCAGTCGGCAAGTCTGGCAGATTGAGTGGATTTAGTCAAATTTTGAATGTTTACAACTCTCATGCCCCTCCCCCACTATCAACGGATACCCCACCCAGTTCATGCTCGTCAGTGCCAGCTCTGGTTGCATTGAGCGTGACAGTCACTCATTTCGGTCTTTTGTCACGCTCTCCCGCCACACATTGTATTTCTCACGCTGAAAAACTATTTGTAATATATTTAATATGCCGCAGCGCCCAAAACTCTGGCCGTGCCGCTCTCACTATGGAACCGGCATGAATCAAGAGTGTTTCCTCTGGTGTTGTTCGTCGAGCTACACAATAGCCAATCAGAAAATAGCACTATTGTATCTGGGTAAGATTTAACGCAACAACCAATGACAAAAATGTATCCAACCTAATTAGACACGAGTGGTTGTAGACCCCCCGTCGGCTGGGTGTCACTCTTACCTGGCTGTCTTCAAAACTTGAGAGCCCTGGAACGCGCCCGTCTCATCAGCATCCATCAACACCATGGAGTATTTGGAGGTATGCTGTCCTGGCTAATGTACCGATAGATTGCATTTGCTGACGTCATTTATACTCTAAATGAGCTTACTTGATTTTCCGCCATCACTCTTCGTTACTGCGCGAACTTCCGCGAACGTCAGGCGTGTGCATGTGATTGTAACGTGCGCGAGGGGTGGCGTGTGCCCGATCTGTGATTGACAGTCAGATCTCACACCCCCCTGCGCTGATTGGACATGATGAACCGGGAGCTGTGGATTTTTGCAAAACAAATAACAAGCTCCAGGTGGAGTTAGAAGCTCGGGTTTTTTTCTAAAACCACTTTATTTATGTTGTTCTGTCAGATTATAGTGTCGATTTCACTGAATAAGATCAAAAAAATGTTGCCGACGGCAGCTTTAAAGTTATAGCATAAAGATATTTTTATTTATTTTTTAAGTAGGTAGGCTAGTTTAAACCCACAGTTTCACTATTGGTTTTTCTGATTCAGAACGAACAAATCGGCAGGGAATATGACCCATAGAAATGGTCAAAATAAACTGAGAAAATAAGAACATTTTCGTACGTTTAATAATCGATCTCTCAGCCCGTACAGTTTCTGCTGAGCTCGGGATTCCAATTGCACAGGTTAAAACCATGGGTTCAGCCTCCTCCACTTGAATTCTGGGCATTAACTTGGATACAGTTGTTTTCCAGGCCTCACTGCACAAAAAAATAAATAAAAAAAAATCGCTAGGATATTTTTGATCTCGTCCACCTTCCCACTGTTCTAAAACGCGAACTGCTATCTTTGCTCGGCCACGTAAACTTCAGATGCGCATAATCCTGCAAGGGTTTAATCTCTCACCTCCTCTTTGCGTTTTTGATTAATGCGCAAGAAGACGAGCATCGGCCCACCAGGCCCCAATCTACTCCTCCCTTTGCTCAGCCTCACACAAGAGGAACTCAATTTGTCCAGGTAAATTTCTCCACTGCCGCAGCAGTGATGTCTTCTCTGTTCCCGCAGGAGCTCATTTCTCCAGGTAAGTTTTCTGCTCCCGCAGGAGCTCTGTTTCTCTGGACACAAGTTTGACCCATGCTTTTTTGCTTAAAGTTGAAGACCCAATTTTGTGTATCTTTTGTAAAATTCCCTTATCTGTCAAACATGTTTTATTAGATTGTTCTGGCCTTAACGCAAGCAGAATGCTCTTTTATGAAGTTTCTTCATTGAAGGACATATTTAATGAGATTATGCCTAAAAAGGTTTTGGATTTTTTTTTATCATGTTAATTTAAAATGATATAATATGACTTGTTGTTTATATTTGCTTTGTTTTTATTGTATTTATATGATATTTGTATTTTTATAATTGAATTTTTGCCATGAAAATAGCTCTGAATGCCGACATGGCATTAAATAAAATAATCTGATCTGTTTCTCTGGCTATTTTCTCCACTGCCGCTGCAGTGATGTCTCCTCTGCTCCCGCAGGAGCTCCGTTTCCCTAGCTATTTTCTCCACTGCCGCAGCAGTGATGTCTCTGCTCCCGCAGGAGCTCTGTTTCTCTGGCTATTTTCTCCACTGCCGCAGTAGTGATGTCTCCTCTCCAGTACCTCACTATTCAGAATTAATATTCCTGTTAAAACCCCTACGTGATGCCTCTTTCTCTGTCCAGCGAGCATTGGTCTCCCAGCGGACGTTGCATGCATCTATGTTTCCTCTTCCTCTGTCCAGCGAGCATTGGTCTCCCAGCGGACGTTGCATGCTTCTATGTTTCCTCTTTCTCTGTCCAGCGAGCATTGGTCTCCCAGCGGACGTTGCATGCATCTATGTTTCCTCTTTCTCTGTCCAGCGAGCATTGGTCTCCCAGCGGACGTTGCATGCATCTGTTTCCTCTTTCTCTGTCCAGCGAGCATTGGTCTCCCAGCGGACGTTGCATGCATCTATGTTTCCTCTTTCTCTGTCCAGCGAGCATTGGTCTCCCAGCGGATGTTGCATGCATCTATGTTTCCTCTTTCTCTGTCCAGCGAGCATTGGTCTCCCAGCGGACGTCGCATGCATCTATGTTTCCTCTTTCTTTGTCCAGCGAGCATTGGTCTCCCAGCGGATGTTGCATGCATCTATGTTTCCTCTTTCTCTGTCCAGCGAGCATTGGTCTCCCAGCGGACGTCGCATGCATCTATGTTTCCTCTTTCTTTGTCCAGCGAGCATTGGTCTCCCAGCGGATGTTGCATGCATCTGTTTCCTCTTTCTCTGTCCAGCGAGCATTGGTCTCCCAGCGGACGTCGCATGCATCTATGTTTCCTCTTTCTTTGTCCAGCGAGCATTGGTCTCCCAGTGGACGTTGCATGCATCTATGTTTCCTCTTTCTCTGTCCAGCGAGCATTGGTCTCCCGGCGGACGTTGCATGCTTCTATGTTTCCTCTTTCTCTGTCCAGCGAGCATTGGTCTCCCAGCGGACGTTGCATGCATCTATGTTTCCTCTTTCTCTGTCCAGCGAGCATTGGTCTCCCAGTGGACGTTGCATGCATCTATGTTTCCTCTTTCTCTGTCCAGCGAGCATTGGTCTCCCAGCGGATGTTGCATGCATCTATGTTTCCTCTTTCTTTGTCCAGCGAGCATTGGTCTCCCAGCGGATGTTGCATGCATCTGTTTCCTCTTTCTCTGTCCAGCGAGCATTGGTCTCCCAGCGGACGTCGCATGCATCTATGTTTCCTCTTTCTTTGTCCAGCGAGCATTGGTCTCCCAGCGGACGTAGCATGCATCTATGTTTCCTCTTTCTCTGTCCAGCGAGCATTGGTCTCCCAGCGGACGTTGCATGCATCTATGTTTCCTCTTTCTCTGTCCAGCGAGCATTGGTCTCCCAGCGGACGTCGCATGCATCTATGTTTCCTCTTTCTCTGTCCAGCGAGCATTGGTCTCCCAGCGGACGTCGCATGCATCTATGTTTCCTCTTTCTTTGTCCAGCGAGCATTGGTCTCCCAGCGGATGTTGCATGCATCTATGTTTCCTCTTTCTCTGTCCAGCGAGCATTGGTCTCCCAGCGGACGTCGCATGCATCTATGTTTCCTCTTTCTTTGTCCAGCGAGCATTAATCTCCCAGCGGACGTTGCATGCATCTATGTTTCCTCTTTCACTGTCCAGCGAGCATTGGTCTCCCAGCGGACGTCGCATGCATCTATGTTTCCTCTTCCTCTGTCCAGCGAGCATTGGTCTCCCAGCGGACGTCGCATGCATCTGTTTCCTCTTTCTCTGTCCAGCGAGCATTGGTCTCCCAGCGGACGTCGCATGCATCTATGTTTCCTCTTCCTCTGTCCAGCGAGCATTGGTCTCCCAGCGGACGTCGCATGCATCTGTTTCCTCTTTCTCTGTCCAGCGAGCATTGGTCTCCCAGCGGACGTCGCATGCATCTATGTTTCCTCTTTCTCTGTCCAGCGAGCATTGGTCTCCCAGCGGACGTTGCATGCATCTGTTTCCTCTTCCTCTGTCCAGCAAGCATTGGTCTCCTAGCAGTCATAGCATGCATCTGTTATTCCTTCTCCGTCCAGCAAGCTTTGGTCTCCCAGCGGACGTAGCATTCATCTATGTTTCCTCTTTCCCATCCAGCAGGTATTGATTTCCCAGCAGACACAGCAAGAAATCTCCCGGCCGGGCTTCCAAAATTTGTCACTCCACCGTCGGCCGGTAGAGCCCGTGAGCTGCTCCCGTCGGAAGCTACATAGGCTCTTTCCGTCGGCCATCTTAGATCTCGCTGCTCCACGCCCGTCGGTCGGCAGAGATCACCCGTCATTCCCAAATCTTGCTGCTCCTCATTCGTCAGCCAATAGGGCCCGTCCGCCTAGCGCAGTGAGCTGCTTCTGCCAGAAGCCACATGGGCCCTCCTGGTCAGGCGGCATAAATCACGCTGTTCATCGGCCGGTAGAGCTCGCCTGTCTGACGCTGTGAGCTACTCCCGTCGAGAAACGGTGCGAGCCCTCCCGACTGTTGTTCCAAATTACGACTGCTCCCCGTTCGTGAGCCAGCAGGCCCTCCTGGTCAAGCAACCAGGCTTATTCTCAAAACGCCAGCCCGCCAAATTCTCTGCGTTTTGGGGCGTCTTGAGTCTGGCGGCTGTCCTTTGCTCTTTTTGCCTTTTGGGGGAGTACTCTGGGTTCGGGCAAAATTCCGAGCTCGGAGCCCTCCCCCCGGACAGCACGCCAAATACGCATAATCTTTACTCTGTTTAATTGATGTGTGAACTCGTGAAATGATGTTTTATTCTATACAAAGTCTATACATTGTTGGTGATAAATGCAGTACTTTGTTCTTAGCGTTTTATCACCAACAATGTATAGAACTACATTTAACCCAAAGGTGAATTATGTATGTCACAGTCACTACACACGTCCCCCCATCACGTCGGGGTCACCAGTGTGGAAATTGCAGTAACTAGCAAGAGACAACTTCTCACTTTGAGCACACAAATACGTGTGTCGTTTATTTCGTATGACAAAACTAACAGCCAACCAATGGCGCTGACAAGCGTCCTACGTCATCACCCATACAGAACATTTAAAGGGACCACGATCCCTGAACAGTTATGAGGAAAAAAACGCTAAGAACAAAGTACTGCATTTATCACCAACAATGTATAGAACTACATTTAACCCAAAGGTGAATTATGTATGTCACAGTCACTACACACGTTCAGATAATTAAACCTAATTAAACACACGTGGAGCACATTCAGATAATCAAACCTAATTAGACACGAGTGGTGCTTAATCAACGAGTTAAGCGCGGTGTATATATACAGCAAACTAACCTCCGTTCATTGACAGTTTAACAGCATCCCTCCACCACCCCATCTCCTCACTTATAGTCCTAATACTCTTACAACAACGGGGGGAGCACTCTGGGTTCGGGCAAAATTCCGAGCTCGGAGCCCTCCCCCCGGACAGCACGCCAAATACGCATAATCTTTACTCTGTTTAATTGATGTAAGTGTGAACTCGTGAACTAGCTGTAGTTTGTTTATTAAGCGTGCAGGGCAACCAAAGCAGAATCTAAAGCCCTTGCACTCTTACAATTAACCTCGATTAAAGTTTGGATGCGTGTCTCTAGTTCTGAAATCTTCTCCGTCAGCCTGACTGTCTCCCTGCATTTATCACATGTAAATCCTATATTGCCGACAGTGGCTGCGTTTACACTTGGCATTAACATGCGATCACCGTAATCCGATCAAGCAGATTGGATCATTAGCCAATCAGGATATGGAGAGTTTGCATTTGTTCACATTAAGTAGCCTATGTATCTGGATAACCAATCGGATTTCTGTTTCCTGCTTAATATTTAAATTAGGTCTGGGACGACACAAAATTAAGAGTAAAGATGATACAAATTAAACAATGTCCCAATTGCTTTCACTCACTCACTTTACTTTCCTATGCAATCTCCAGTCTTAGATCAAATTAAGTTTTTTGAACGAATGAATACTTCCAGAGTAGCCTACATACAAAAATAACTGGGTTGATCATGTTAAACAAGTCACATCATCGATCAATGACTATATTGACAGAAATGGGAGATTGATAAACATGCTGAAACAATAAAAACATTCAACATTTAAAAAATCCGATTCGGATTATTCCTCTGCAAAGCAGCGTGCAGCTCTTCATTAAGCTCTCATGAATGACTGTGATTGTACAGGCGATAGCCTCGTTCAGATTGTCACGATGTGGGTTTGTATCCTGTCTTGTTCTTTGGTTAGTTATCCCAGGTGTTTCTTATTTCTCACGCCCCCTTGTTATCTTGTCTAGCTCGTTTGTCCCTGATTATTTAAGCCCTGTGTTTCAGCCTTGTCTTTGTAAGTTCTTGTTTAATGTTTAACACTAGTGTTAGTTGTTCCTGTATCCTGTTCCTGAGTCCCTAGTCTTTTATCCAGTCTAGTCTTCATAGTTTGTAGTCTGTTAAATAAAACGTGTGCTGCACTTGGATCCAGCCTCTTCTCTGCTTCAACCGCACCACGTTACACAGATAATGTTGCACAATTAAAATGAAAAATGACACACATAGTATCATGTAAGTCTAGATAAACTGTTTTAAAAATTGACGTTTATTGTAAGGTTCAAATAAGTTTAATTTCTTGTCTAAACTGTGTCTGGCCATTATTTTCTGACAGCCCTGCGGGGAGACTGGACGGGGATTTATATCTTCATATATATATATATATATTAATATTTATGTCCACCTGTGAATGCAGACACGACGGCTGGATTGCGTTTACATTACACTGAGATCCGATCACAATGCGTCCTTGACTACCTCAGATAGGGCTGGGCACCGAACGTCGATACTTTTATGGTATCGAACGAAAAACTCCGATACTATGAGTATCGAAAAATTATTTATCTTTCGGTGCCAAATTTCGGTTCCAAAAGCCAAGTGGCTGTGTCTGTGTGAGCCTGTAGCATACTTGCATGTAAGGACCAAAAGTCGCCGCACTCGCCGGCGATTGGCTGTCCACCACCAAGTGACGGGGAGGATTTCTGAAGATACTCGCAGTCACACAACACAAGTGTAGTTGTTTTTTCTCATGTGTTCTACAGCATCGTTTTACAATGCCAAAGAGGTCTAAAGTGTGGCTACACTTTATAAAAGTGGATGCCGAGTCAGCAAAGTGCAACATATGCGATAAGAGTATTCCAACCAAAGGCGGCAATACCACCAATTTAATGAAGCACTTGACCATGCACAGGATCAATATTAAGGCAGAAAGTTGCACGGTATTCGACTGTAAAAAGATGGAACCAAAGGAGCCTTTCACCTCCTCGCAGTCAAAACCGACTTCAGCATCAACTGGCATTTCTGGGATTGTAGCAGGTAAGACATAGGGGAGAGACATAGGGGCACAACTTACCACATTTTGGTTTTGGCTCAATTATTAAAAAAATAATTAAGTTAGATTCATCTTTTTTTTTACACAAGCAACATACACATCTCTGCTACAAATGAACACTTAAAGTTTTTTTCTAGGACCTTCCATTTTCGTACAGTTGCACTGAAAGTGGCAGAAGTGCAGATGTTACATATGCGGGGTTAATTGTAACAAGTCACATTTATTTATATAGCGCTTTTCACAATACAGATTGCATCAAAGCAGCTTCACAGTGATAACATGAAAGTAGTACAACACAGTTCAATACTATTGTTGAATATTAAATATCCCCAACTAAGCAAGCCAAAAGCAAGGCGACAGTGGCAAGGAACCAAAACTCCATCAGATTGGATGGAGAAAAAAACCTTGGGAGAACCTAACAGACAGAGGGGTTAGTTGTAACACTTGTGTGTAACACATAATTCAGTACTATTTTATCTGTATAGTTTGATATTGTTTGTGCATCTGTATAGATAGATATCCATACATCCATCCCTCATCCAATCATCCTTCTATTATGGATCAATATCATGGATAGAGATATAGGAAAGGGCTGCACAGTTTTGCAAGCAATAAATAAATAAAATCATCAAATATTGTAATTGCAATTGAATTACATTTGTGTGGCAGCTGCATGTAAAATTATTATTATTATTGATAATAATAACAGTAATAATAATAAAAACGAGCTTTAAATAAATTTTTAAAGGGTTTATTGCATTAAAAACAGGCCATATTCTTAATAAATAAACAAGTGATCAATGCATAGTAAACTAAATTTAAAAAAATTTAAATTCCAACATTGTTTGTGAAAGTCCAACAAAGTTAAATATATAAATAAATACGCAAACCTGAAAAGTTGTGTGGCTCCCGGTTTTCAGTTCAATATCGTTGTACACTTGGCGGTTTAGTTGTAATACTGTGCTACAACTAACCCCGCTGTGTAAAACATATTTTAAGCCTACACTGTAAAAAAAAAAAAGTAAATTTACAGGTAATGGTCTGTATTTTTTTTTACAGAATTTTGCCGTTTTGTCATTATACTGTGAATGCCTGTTATTTTACAGATATTTGCTGTAATTTAAAGGTCCTCTAAGCGATCCTGGGTGACGTCACTTCTTGTTGACGTTCGAACTATTGTCAAACAAAACGGAGGCTAGCTCGACCCTCCCTCCTCCTCATCCGCACACTAACCCCCCAAACCACACCCCCAAACCCTTCTTGTCGGTCATTGGCTGGAACAGTTTGTTATGTTTCGGAGAGCGGGTCGCCGCAGTTTGTTTTTGTTGCTGTTTGTGGAGCCTGGGCTGTCTACAGAGATCGCGTTTCTTTCCAGTGTGTTCAGTGGACAGGCAGTGAGGAGATGTTTGCTGTATGTGACAAAAAATGTTTTGGCCTAAAAAACGCGTGACATCGCTTAGAGCACCTTTAAAGGTCCACTATTGAATTTACAGGTAATTGCTTGTATTTTGGTTTTACATCAATTTTACGTTTTTTTTTTTAAAGGAAATTGTCTGTATTTTTACAGGGTTATGTGTAATTTTACATAAAATATTCCGTAATATTTTACAGATTTTTTCTGTTAAATTAGAAAACAAAGAAAAGAAGGTATAACTGCAGAAATCAGTCATTTAACATGTTTTCCTTGAAGATGTGGCTGTTAAAGTGAGTTTTAAGGTTAAATAATAGTAGTTCCGTACTATATAATAACTGTGATCGATCTAATGGTACATTTAATGTAATTTTACTGTAAAATACCATTCAATTTACAGTTTTTGAAAGTCTCATTGTATAACTCATTGTATAATTTACAGTGAAAAACCGTAAATTGACATTCCCACAATTCCCTGCGTGACACTTCACATTTGATGTGTTTTTGTTGAAATAACTATGTTTCTTCATAGTTTTCTTAGTTTTTTTTCAGAATGATTTATGTATATTGGGGTTTTATGTTACATTTAATGTTGTTAAACTAATGTTTATTGCATTTTTAAAATTTCATGTGTTACCATGATGGTGTTTAATGTTTGTGCGAATGATACTGTGCAGTTTCTGTATATTAATATTTCTTTTCTTTTGTGGAAGAGCTGCTTGTGATGAGCCAGCCTGCTCTCTAGGCGATTCGTATGAATTTATACGGTTTTTGCTAATTCGTGCATATTTTGCAAGTTACCAAATTCGTATGAAATCGTATGAATGACCTATCCCTGACCCCGCCCCCAAACCTATCCATCACGTTGGTTTAGACAAATCGTACGAACTCGCACGAGTGAGGTCGTACGAATTAGCCACCTTTTAATCTCTTGTACGAATTGGTCGTGAGATAGCGCTGAATGAGCTTTGAATGATCATGTGACTCTCATCACCACTGTGGTTATTGGTTGACAGTGTATTACAATGGTACAAAACAGATATTAATACTTCAATAGGTCAGTAAATTAACATTATATCAGATAATGAAAGCTATTTTTGTGTAGAATAACAGTAATAAACCATAATTATAGGATAAGAAATTACCATTTCTTTTGTTTTTTTCCTGACAGTATTTTTCCGTTTTTTAACAGACATTTTCTGGCGCCCCAGCTGCCAGAATATTTCAGTTTTTTACGAGTTGGTTTTTAACTGGTATTTCACGGTATTTTTCTGGCGCCCCAGCTGCCAGAATATTTCCGTTTTTTCACTTTTTTTTTCTAACAGTGTAGCTATAAAGTTGCTAGGAGTTGCTGACATGTTTCAAAACGGTGCTATGTTTTTATGATGGTAAAAGAGTAGCAATACTTGAGAGCACGTAGATGTGAATTTGAGAACTTGTACAATAAATATTCGTACTTGTATGTGAACATTTACACTCACAGCTCCAATGTGAAAACCTGTAAAATAAAAAACTGAAGTTGAATGTTGAGATTTGCACTCGCAGTGGAGGCCCCATGGTGGAGGTGAGCAAGCTATCGATATAAAGGGAGGTTTTTTTTAAAGGTAGTTAGTTTGCCACTAAAGCCTCTTTTAGCCTGGATGACATATTTTACTGTTATTGTCAGTAAAAAAAAATGAAACCATTATATTCATTAACTCCACCATCCCGTATCCGGGATATAAAAACGTTGTTTTGATGTTCTTACGTTCTTTTTATGGACTTCCATATTAGGCATTACACAATTCTTGGTATCATTTGAAAGATTAGAATCTATACTTTACAAAGAATACCATCACTTTCGGTTTTATGATACATATCAAATGAAATATTAGCTTAAATATGCATTGGTCCCAGACAAATATTTCCGCTTTATGATTGCGAATAAATCTTTCTACAAATATTTATTTTTTATATATTTCACAAAACAGTCAAACCATATATTACAATAAAGCTCTCATTCTAAGGAATGTGTGAATATAGGTTATTACATTGTGAGACAATCATAGATCGAAATATCTTCAAAATAATCGCGGAGTGAAATACAATCAAACCCAAATGATAGATAAAAGTATCACATTCATGCTCCGATGTCGGCTTCAGTGAGCCGCAAACAGCCACATAACCTAAATCACCTTTTAGCTTAGGATGTTATCTTTCAAATGAGACCATTTTCACGTTTCTGTGAGCTTTCGTTGTTAAGAAAAAGCTTTTCGAATGAACTGAGAGGAGACGCGCTCTGAGCGCTCTCTCAGCGCGCGAGACCCTGAATCTTCAGCGCGCGAGACCCCGAATCTGCAAATCATCTACACAGAGCGTCTATCCTTATTTTTGCTACTGATACAGGCAATCTAGTTAGTATATAGATCTAAAAGGAACTAAGCTCGGGTCATATATCACGCGGACCGGTTTTCCGACGGATGCGCAGCTGCTCCGTGGATCACTTCCGGGTCACTACTCTGTTGACAAAGTTGACAAAGAATCTGCGAGTTCGCGTGTGTTATTATAGTTTATATGAACTGTTTTGATTTCTATAATTGCATCTAGAAAGATAAAAGCATCAATGGCATTGATAAAAGCGATCTTTGGATGTGTAACTGGTTTGTAAATTGACAATTTGGAGAAGTTTGGACTTTGGAGAGTGCGCATTCTCAAGACTGCGTTTGAGTAAGTGTACACCCTGGTTTTCAGCATTTACGTTTACATTTTTACTAACATAAAGTTATTGTTAATTTGAAATGTGAAAGCACAGCAACCAATCTGATAAACTATTATTTGAAAATAAATGTCAAATGTATTGGAAATGGAAAGTATGATTGCGCAATCGTTTCCAAGTTTGCATAAGTTGAATAAAATTGTCATTTCAGTAAATCTACATTTTGATATTGTGAAATGGATATTATTACAGTGCAGAAACTATATAAACAGTGATTTCTTTGTTTTAGGTTCTATTGGAGATTGAAGATGTGGCACTGTTGGCACAGTGTTGGCACAGCTGGCATCACATCTCCAGGAGGCTGGCCGGTGATGTTGAGGTGATGCACAACAGAGGTGTCAAAACTGATGCCCATATAATGAATGATATAAATCTGGAGGATGAGGATCCTGTTCTAGATTGTAATAGACCACAGATTTTAGGCAAATAATATGTCAAATGATAAGTCTTGTATCTTCTGAAAGAATAAAATGATCAAAATCATAAAGCGCCTATTTTTTTCTTTTTGTTTACTATAGCACAGACAACATATACTATAATATTTATCACATTCAGCAGTGTTTTATATAATTTCAAAGGGTTTTCTGTCAAATTACACTGGAATATTTCATATGGACCACTGGGTATGGCTATAAGCAGAGTTTAGATTTGGGTAGGTGGAAATTACATAAAAAAAAGGTAATATTCCTCCCTTCAGATTTATTTGAATATCTTTTTCATTTTTTATTATAGAGAAAAAATTCTTTTTTCCAGTGTTTGCTGTCATCTAGAGGAAATAGCCATACTTGTCTGCAGGTAGCTAGAGCCCACAGGGCCTGAGTTATAAACTTTCAAAAATGAATTTAAAATAAAAAAATTAAAAAGCGCCTCTTTTTTTTGGTGTTCATTAAAGCTCAGACAACATATACTTAAATGTTTATCACTTTTAGCACTGTTTTATGAAAGTGCAAAGGGTTTATTGTAAAATGACACCAAAACTGTGTATTTAGGCCAAAGTATGTGGGAATGGGAAGCTTTTTAATTTGGGTAGGCCAAATCCAGGCGGAAATCCCCAAAAATGGCAAGGATTGTAAGAGGTTAATGTTTTGTGCTCTAATGTCAATTATAGGGAGATGATAAGCACCTTAAACCACCAGTATCAATCCCCCAGCAGAGACCTGAGTTCCAAGTTGTGGCTGATGTGGCGGTGACTGCTGATGGGTGGACCAGTGTGGCTCAAGACCACTATTTGACCGTTACAGTCCACTATGTGAAAGAAGGTTCCATGAAAGAGAACATACTCCATACAAGGGCAGTCTACACGTCCCAGACAGGAGAAGTCATAGCAGAGGAAATAGGAGGCATTCTGGATGAATTTGAAATAAAGCACAAGTTGTAGCCATTACTGTAGACAATGCAGCAAACATGGATGTGGCAGTGAAAAAGATGAGCATAATAAAGATTGGCTGCTTTGCTCACACACTAAACATTGCTGCTCAAAAACTGTACAATGTGCCCTCCATTTCAAGTTGGGCAGGAAGGATCCGTGCAATGGTGGTCTGGTTGAAGAGGCCTAGCCTGGCTAAACCTGTCTTAAAGGAAAAGCAGAAACTTCTCGGTAAGTAGAAATCAAAATACGCTAAACTTAACTTGTCTTGACTAAATTGTTAATTAAACTGTTTCCCCAAATGTATAACCAGTTTGACCCATCTGTCTCTCTCTGTAGGCCTTCCAGAACATGCAGTCATCTTGGATGTTAAGACCAGGTGGAATAGCCTCTTTCTAATGGTGGAGAGGTTCATCGGCAGCTGCCATGGACGCTCGGTTAAAGAGGGCATAGGAGAAGGACAGGTATTTGAATTGGCTTGTTCTAGTATCAGGCTAAATATATTTTAAGAAGTTTAATCTTGTTAATAAAACAATGTGGACATTTTTCAGACTGGAGCGAGTTACTGATGATGACTTCAGAAAAGCAGAGGAGTTTTTAAAGTCATGAAGCTACTGTATACTTCAACACTTTGCATGTCCGCTGAAAGGATTACAGCATTGGGTCAGATTCTGCCCATCTTGGGGAAACTTGAGCACCACTTCACCATAAGTGCAGAGGACTCCACATTTACTCATCATTTTCGCATCAAAGAAAAAATCTGGGGTGATCTTTCAAAAAGATACCAAGTGAGTATCATAATCCTATTGATTTGTCAATTGTTTTCATAAGGTATACTCAGAAACCTAACTTCTATACAATATTCTTGTCTTGCAGGAGGAGTGCATTCAGCAGTTTTTGGAGGAAAGCACGGCCTTAGTCCCAAGATTTAAGTCAAGAGTGGCCGCCGCAGATGCAGTGTGGGACAGAGTAGAGAAGGAGCTGATTAGTAGGGCCACACATCAGCTGTGTTTAATATTCTTATTACTGGTGATCTTTCTCCTCTTCCATTGTAAGTCAAATCAATGTACATGATACCTGTGTTTCTATCAAATATAGAATAAAGGTGAAAGGACCCAGGCCCAGCAGCCCAAAGAAGACAATGAAGAGGCAGTAAGATATGATGACCACTTATCTGATGAAGCTTGTGCAGCGGCAGCTACACAGGTAAATATATACGGACATCCTGTTTCTTCCTGCTTCATTTTCAGAAGAAAATTAATATGTATGTTTGAGTCCGGCTACTCTGTAATGTTGCCTTATTTTGTTTTGATCTTTTCTGTTTGTAGAAGCGGGCAAAGCTTCCTGCCCTTGAGGAGATCTTTGAAGAGGAAGACATGGAGATAGAAGTAAGAGCCAAGAGCATGACCAGCACCTCAGAGAAGATTCAGGAGGAGATACAGCTCTACAGAGGTTTGCCGTGTACACTCTCCACAGTGAATCCAGCGACTTGGTGGAGTATGAAGGACACACTGCCAATGCTATCTAGCTTGGCAGCCAGGTACCTCTGTGTACAAGCCTCATCGACGTCCTCAGAGCGTACATTTTCTACTGCTGGGGACACCATTAGCCAGGAGCGGGCCTGTCCGTTGCCAGAAAAAGCCAACATGTTGATCTTTCTGAAGAAAAACTGCTGAGCGGTTAATCACAAATGCAGTTTGATTTTGCACTAAAACGTTTTTATCATTTTCATCATTTTAGTTGTTTCATTTTATTTATTTATATATTATTTATAATATGCTCATGTTGTGGCAAAAAGATTTCTTTTTTTTAGTTAATTTTGGCCAAGTTATGATTGATACCAATCCTGAGTGTCTGCTGGCGCACCCCTATCCAAAAAGCACAACCAGTTTTATTAATAATAAAAGTTTTGTGTTTAATGTATTTTTGTTGATGTTGAAATGGATTTTAAAACATATGGTATCGAAAAAAGTATCGTTAGGAACCGGTATCGAAACTGAGGTATCGAAATTGGCACTGGATCGAAAGATTTTGAACAACACCCAGCCCTAACCTCCGAACCTGGACACACTGATCAGATAACATTCCCATCAGAAGTGCGTTTACACTTGTCTTTTCAATGTGTATGTGGACAACATCCTGATACAGGTCACATGTTAATGCCAAGTGTAAACGCAGCCAAAGAAGGCTATGCTATACATGTTACATGAAGTGCAAGTGACAATAACAGGAGAAGACATTACTCACTGTGTTTGTTGCCTGAATCTATACTTACCACAGTTATTTGATGGATTCGTAAAAGGCGAAGCGTGCTTGAGAAAAAATAAATAAATAAAGACCTCAGGCACGGATGGGGCGAGCGCGCGCGCGAAAAAAGAAAAAAAAAGAAAATAAAGACGACAGGCATGGATGGCGCGTTAACAGGCTAGCGAGTTATGTGATATATGGACACATTTTCGCTTCATTGAAGTGGAGAACAAAACCAAATGCTTGATTTTAGTCGAAGGGAAGGAATGTGGCCACATGGTAGCTGTAAAAAACACAACAAACCTGAAGAGACACGTCGCAGTTCACCACAAAGACATTGTGGTAAGTTAACAGAAAGATTGGTGGTGGTTGTTTATAATGTAACATTAAATCAACGGCTATAATGTCCCAATGATAAACTAACTAATGTTGGCTAACTTTCATAGCATTTGGTATCCAGGCTGGCTACATTACGTTAGCTTCTTAGCACGTAACGACCGTAGCCACTTGTTGATAGAATTGCATGTGAAGTTAAATTTATGCTAACTTAGATATGTTATACTGGCCGGGCAACTATAGTTTCACTTAAATTGCAAGTTTGATTAAAGCAGACAGATGCTTTAGGTAATCTAGGAGCTGCAAGTGAACTATAGTTAACACAAAACACCTCGGCAGCTACACATGTATGCTAAATGCTAAAACTAACTGAAACAATTTATCAGGATAAGACAAAATAAAAATAATACGCCACACATAATTCAGAACAACTTTAACCTAGATTTTCATACACAAAATAGCCATTGCTAGGGGAACCACTGCCGGGATTGGGATGCAAACTCCCAATGTCTTTATTTGGTGACATAAAATGGCAATGCTGCTCTGTTTATCTGCACATTACTATTACAAGGACATTTCATTTGAATTGGCATCAATATTAATACAACCAAAATGCATGTACACATAAAAATGTCTGCAATTTATTCCTGCATAAAATGATAGTTAGGTTGTTTGTATGAGTTTGAAATGGATTGTCAAATGTAGTTTTTACAGAGACTTAGTTTTTGTTAAGGAGAAAAAAACAGACCTATATGCTACTTATACACTTGGAATTCCTGTTATGCTGTGCATCTATCCTGACATTGTATTAATTTCTGTTCCAGATTGAAGATACACCACCACCAACAACCCACCAGCCACCCAGAAACAATGACAGGCCAGCTATACAAGCTTCCTTAATTGCCCTTACCAAATACAAAGCTGACTCTCAGGACCAACGTTTCAAAGAGGAAGCCATAGCACTGTGGATAGGCCGAACAGGCCTCCCTTCACGGACTGTGGAAAGTGAGGATTTTGTCAAGATGATGGGTCAGATTGATAAAAGGCTCACTGTTCCAAAAAAAAAACTAAAATTAAAAACATTGTGGACAAAGTATACCTGTCAGAAAAGGACAAATTCAAACAAAGACTGTCCGTGGCACGCAGAATAAGCATTGGCTTAGATATTTGGACCTACCTTGCAATTAGCGCTTGTTATTTTAACTCAGACGACAATAAGGCAGAACACATACTCCTGAGCCTAAAGCAAATGCCTCACCCACACACTGCTCATGCTATCGCGACTCTTGTGGAGGAGTGCACAACAGAATGGGGAATCCCAAAAGAAAAAGTCCTCACTATCATCACAGATAATGGGAGCAACATGGTTGCTGCTTTTCGTCGCAACAGTGAGGAGGACAACGAATCCAGCTTTGAGGAGGACAGTCAGGATAGTGATGAAGAGGCAAAGGACCTTGATGTTGATGAAAGCATTGAAAGGTCAGTATGTGTGCATGATGTTTGCAGGGATTATTACAACTTATCTCATTTTATGGAAGCCTGATATACAATGTGATAAATAAAAAATCTTAGGCCATAGTGTGTTAGTATAATACTGGTGCTGCAGTAGATAGATAAGATTTCACTGTTTTGTATTCTAATATGTCATCTGTAATCAGACATTTTAGTATTGTGTATGAGTGATAAGTATGTGCTAATGCTGTGTTCCACTTTCTTTTCATTAGGTATGGAACATGGGAGAGGACACCCTGCGTGGTCCATACCCTTCAGCTTGCCGTCAACGTGATCCAGAAGGAGCCTGCAATAAAGAAACTGCTGGACAAACTCAGGCACCTGGTGAGGCTATTCCGCAAGTCATCTGTTGCCATAGAGCGGTTACTGGGAAAGTGTGGACTCACCCTCACCAGTGACTGTCCAACCAGATGGTCCAGTACTTATTCAATGCTGTCGCGTGCTCTTGAAGTGAAGGACCATGTTGCATCGGTAGCTGAGAGCATGAACTGGGACAGCCTGCAACCCAGTGAGTGGCAGAAGCTGGCAATCCTCAAGGACTTGCTGCTTCCATTTGCAGAACACACAAAAGTACTTGAAAGCGACACCAATTCCCTATCCCTCGTTGTGCCTGCGTTATTGGACTTGAGAGGTCACCTCTCCGAGTTCTCCCGATGCCAGAGCTACAAGGATGCAGCTACACTAGCACAGAAGATGAGTGCAAATATGGAGCTACGCTTTGGCCTTTTCCTTGATGTCACAGATGACAGGTTCTCTCCTCTTGCTGCAGCTGCATGTTTAGTTGACCCCAGGGTGTCAGCAGATGTCCTTGTTCAGAATGAGAAAGAGGAAATTCAGGATCTTCTGAAAAAAGCTGAAGACTACATCATTCGCAGTGTCCGTGAGAATCCAAGAATCCGTGAGGAGGAGACTGATAGAGAGGAAAACGGGCAGACAGAGACCACAGAGACAGCCCCTTTGCCAAAGCGGCCTAGATTTAGATTTTTCAGTCCCAGTCATCCAGCAAGGCCCTGGACTCGGTCTATCAGGCAGGAGATTCAGAAATACAAAGACATGTTGTCTGAAGCTGCTGACGCTCAGGAATGGATGGAGTTTTGGTCTTCTCAGAGTGACACTGTGTTTGAGCTTCTAATACCTTTGGCCTTGGACCTTCTGGCAATGCCAGCGTCACAAGCCTTTGCTGAGCGTGTCTTCAGTGTAACTGGTGACCTCTCAACTGGCCGTCGCAACAGAGCAAGAACCACATTGGAAAGAAGTGCTTTTCTCAAGCTAAATAAGGTCTAAATATACTGTGTGTGATGGCAATCAGGAACTGTTGTAAAATTAGTATTGTATAATTTTTCAGGTTCCTTCAACAACACCAAACACTGTTTACAAGAGCAGCTTTAGAGAGCAGTGTTAGAGCAGCATTATACTAATGTGAGCAACTTCTGCATGTTGTAACTACATGTGGAGAGACAATGAATGTGAGGCAGACATACAGAGAGACAGACAGACAAACAGAGAAACAGAGTGACAGACTAACAGAGAGACAGACTAACAGAGACAGACAGACAAACACAGAGAGTGAGTGTTGGGCTCTGGCTCCAATTTGAGTTGGGTACTTGAATTCATTGTAATGTTTGAATTGGATTTGAACACATATAGGTCTTGCCTTTTGTTGGCATGACTGTTGAATTTTTGTAGTTTAAATGTTAAAACGTGTACAACTGTGATTAAAAATTAATTCCTGTTCAGTTTATTTGCAAGTTAAAAAGATTTCATACGTTCTAGCAAGCTATGCCTTGTTTCACCTTAAAGTAACAACAGGTAACTTTTCAGCCTTCATAATATATTTCCAAGTCTCTTGTGATGGTACATCGACTTACAATAGGTTGAATGACACGTCTGCCATAGCCTGACGGGGTCTGTAGCGTTTTTAATCGTACTTTTAAACTTCGGGTGTCGGGTAGTAACCGGCGAACAAAGAGAACTACAAAATTCGACTGCTTTACGGCATATACGTCACTTCCACCACCACCCCCACTTCCTTAAAATCGGACGTGCGAGCCAAATGTTATAGTCATGGCCGAAGCAGCACAGAAAAACAAGAAAGCAAAGGTTTTATCGGAGCAAAGCAAAAAGAGAAAGTGATCGCGTTAAAGGCAGAACGAGGATCAACATTTTCTAGTTTTTGATGGTTAGCTATCGCTAGTATTCTCGTTCTGATTTGAACTTTGCAATCGATGAAATGCAAATAGCAAATGTTTGACCTAAAAAGTGTAGTCTACTCAACATGTACAAAGAAAGGAGGAAGATTATTAATAAAATCATATTTTAGGATACCTACCATGTCTGTGATATTTGTTTATTTGTCTTGCCTCAAGCTATAATGCAAATTGATTTGTAAAATTTGCAGATTCATTTATGGTAGCTTGATATTATAATATTGACGATATATGGTTATTATCAACCACTCAAACATTGCATTGAAGTATCATATAGATTTAGTAAAACGGTAACCAATAGACTAGGCTACTATAATGACGCTGGCTTGTAAACGCGATCATTTGTCGTTATAAAAAAAATAAAACACATGAAATTATATTCATATGACATGCTGAAATATATGCCACTGTACCTGGGATGAAGACATTTCACACACGCGAGAACACCTGCATGTGACCTTCTCCTACAGTGTTCAGGGCTATCATGGTTGTCAACAAATGCACGTGCATGTAGGATGACAGTTTACGACAGTAGTAGAGGACAATACTGTTTCCCAACTGTAGGGGGACCCCGAGAGCAAAAAACTACCTGTTGTTACTTTAAATACTGTACATTTATAGGTACCATGTGAACTAGCTGGCAGGAAAGCACTTTTGTTGTATCAGTTGGAGTTTTTTTTTTTTTTCACAACATTGACCTCAAATCTATTTATTTTATTATTCTATGTGAACTAACTTTAAACAGCCAGCACTTGTGTTACGTTCATAAGACACTTTATTTTATTTATTTGTTTCCTTTGTCAGGTGTATTTTATTTGTTTTAATGCAAGCATTTGTGTTTGTGTCTTTGAACCTTAACAATGTTCAAAATAAATATGGAAATATTGTCAGAACATCTTCCATGTCTGCATGTGTTCCTTAAAATTGTGTTTTTTATCAAAAAGATGAGAAAATGTTGAAATGTGAAATAATTTTAGGAAATGTTAACCATTATCTGCTGACAAAAAAGTAAAAGGTTAAAATGGTGTCCTGACTAAAACTAGACTAAAATGTTGACAGTTTTTGTTGACTAAAACTAAACGAATAAAATTATGTTTTCTTGGACTAAAATAAAGACTAAAATGCTCGACTTATAGTCGACTAAAACTAGACTAAATAAAAATGGGATGATGTCGACTAAATGTGATGATAACTAACAAGCGATGCTGAAACTGGACTAAAACTGAAACTAAATTTAAAAATGGCTGGTAAAATTAACACTAGTAATTAGATTAATGTAGTGTCGATACATACCCTTATGAATATATCTATGTGTATGTCCTTGTATATGACCTGACAAAAGTTAACGTGTGACTAAGTGTATGACCGAGACAGAGAGTCTCCATTCAAAGGTACACTCATCTAAAGGATTATAAGTAACACCTGTTCAATTTCTCATTAATGCAATTATCTAATCAACCAATCACATGGCAGTTGCTTCAATGCATTTAGGGGTGTGGTCCTGGTCAAGACAATCTCCTGAACTCCAAACTGAATGTCAGAATGGGAAAGAAAGGTGATATAAGCAATTTTGAGCGTGGCATGGTTGTTGGTGCCAGACGGGCCGGTCTGAGTATTTCACAATCTGCTCAGTTACTGGGATTTTCACAACCATTTCTAGGGTTTACAAAGAATGGTGTGAAAAGGGAAAAACATCCAGTATGCTGCAGTCCTGTGGGCGAAAATGCCTTGTTGATGCTAGAGGTCAGAGGAGAATAGGCCGACTGATTCAAGCTGATAGAAGAGCAACTTTGACTGAAATAACCACTCGTTACAACCGAGGTATGCAGCAAAGCATTTGTGAAGCCACAACACGCACAACCTTGAGGTGGATGGGCTACAACAGCAGAAGACCCCACCGGGTACCACTCATCTCCACTACAAATAGGAAAAAGAGGCTACAATTTGAAAGAGCTCACCAAAATTGGACAGTTGAAGACTGGAAAAATGTTGCCTGGTCTGATGAGTCTCGATTTCTGTTGAGACATTCAGATGGTAGAGTTAGAATTTGGCGTAAACAGAATGAGAACATGGATCCATCATGCCTTGTTACCACTGTGCAGGCTGGTGGTGGTGGTGTAATGGTGTGGGGGATGTTTTCTTGGCACACTTTAGGCCCCTTAGTGCCAATTGGGCATCGTTTAAATGCCACGGCCTACCTGAGCATTGTTTCTGACCATGTCCATCCCTTTATGGCCACCATGTACCCATCCTCTGATGGCTACTTCCAGCAGGATAATGCACCATGTCACAAAGCTCGAATCATTTCAAATTGGTTTCTTGAACATGACAATAGCTGTGTCCCAATGTGAAGGCTGCGTCCTCCGAAGGCCGCATTTGAAGGCCGATTGGCCGAATTTGAAGGCCGATTGCGTCACAGCGGCGTGACGAAAGCTGTCCCAATTCAAAGGCTGCATCTTCGAAGGACGCATTTGAAGGCCGATTGCGTCACCGCGGCGCGATGAAGGCTGTCCCAATTCAATTCCGCATCCTTCGAAGGCCGTATTCGAAGGCCGTATTCGAAGGCCGGTTGCGTCATCACGGCGTGACGAAGGCTACCCTGATTCAAAAGCGACGCCAAATGCACCCTTCGTTTCCCCGTGAAAGGAAGGATACATAAATGCACACTTAGCGGCCTATCCTACCCTGATCCTACCCCATAATTCATTGCGCGCCGGTGACGACAGCATTTTTGGTGCAGCATTTGGTGTGTAGCCTACAGTTCAATTTCAAATGTTGGTGTTCAACTATGCCTTTTAAAACCGTTCATTTTTCGTTTTTCAATTACGGGTTAAAAAAATTAAAAACGAATGGATGCAAATTTACACAGACTATTAAACTAAAGATAGTTTAGTGATAGTTTTTTTAGATTAAAGTCTTTGATTTTACTAGTATTTTAATTGACTATCAAACCTTTCTACAAATACATTATTTTAAATATTTAATAATATAGGTAGCCTACTTTTGCGTCCATTTGTTTTTCTTTTTTTAACCCGTAATTGAAAAACTAAAAATTAAAGGTTGTTGTATTTTTAAAAGCCAAAGTTGAACACCAAAATTTGAACTGTAGGCTACACAAATGCTGCGAAAAAAAAAAAAACCTTTATTAAACATTTAAAATATTCACAAATAAAAGTAGTTGCGAATGATGTATTATTCTTTTCTGTATGACCAGAAATTATAGAGTATTTTTTAAGTTGCTTCCACTGTTGATGGGAAAATGCAAGTGTTCGTGGCCGCACCTCCGTGCCATGCAGTGCGCGCTCACACTCCCACACAAATAATCTTAGCCCTGTATTATGACTGACATTTGACGAATTTCTTTGTTCCTTTTTTGGATAAAGCCGCCTTCTAAATATGTAGCCTAAATGTAGGCTAATAATAATAATATTATTATAATTTGCGTTGAGTTCACTGAAGACAGTAATAATCATAAAATAATTTATGAATGTTTTTTTATTTTATATAACCTAACCTTGTGTTTGTGTTATATTTCTTTTTTATATGTGAAGTCTTTTTTTGCTTATTCTATTATACTGAGCTTTTCCTCCTAAAAAAATGACTAGACAAGTGGCCTAAATGTCGTTTAGAAAATTCATGTATTTAACATCCTCAGTAAAATATAAAACATAAAAATGACAATAGCCAATTCTGGCTCCATAGCTGTTTACTCAATTATAACAAATTAATGATCAGGACGGCAGCTCCATCTCGCACTGTTGCTTGGCGCCATGGAGCGGTAATCGGGAACACCTGGATGCGCAATTAGGAAATCCTATGAAGGCTACAAGGTGCGTCCTTCGAAGGACGAATAGGCTGCATCCTTCGAAGTCCGCGGCCTTTGGAGGATGCAGCCTTCACATTGGGACACAGCTAATGAGTTCACTGTACTAAAATGGCCCCCACAGTCACCAGATCTCAACCCAATAAAGCATCATTGGGAAGTGGTGGAACGGGAGTTTCGTGCCCTGGATGTGCATCCCACACATCTCCATCAACTGCAATTTGCTATCCTATCAATATGGGCCAACATTTCTAAAGAATGCTTTCAGCACCTTGTTGAATTAATGCCACGTAGAATTAAGGCAGTTCTGAAGGCGAAAGGGGGTCAAACACAGTATTAGTATGGTGTTCCTAATAATCCTTTAGGTGAGTGTATATTATGATTAAATATGATAGCCATAACTAACACATTGTTTAGATTTGGCTAAGACATATCTTCATATAGCCTCGAGAAACAACCTTGGGGGAGGAACAACTATAAAGAAGGAAGGATGCCCCCAACTCGTTGTCACAATCTGCAGGCACTTTGTATGACTGTATTATTGTTGACCTTTCCTTGCAAGGGAATAAATAATCTTTAAAGACAATTGATCATGTTTGTCTCTTATTCAGTGATGTAAAATTGTTTGCCACCACAATTTAGTCAATCGGCAGTCTTGCAGCCTGAGCCCCTGTAGGAAACCCACCCTTACAAATGGAAATAATAATTCTTTTTATCGAACAAATGACTGGGTTCTTTACATTATAAATTCTTTCTGTGGACCTCATTTAGAAAATATAAAATACAGATTTCACCATGCTATCACCATGGATGCACTGGTGGGTGAGGAGGGAGACCTTGTACTCAATCCTGAGTGAGACAGGAAGACAGTTGAGTGATTTAAGGATGGGGGTGATATGGTCATATTTGTGCACCCTAGCAGCGCTTTTCTGAATGTACTGCTTCTCGAGGCTTTTGCGAGGGATCCCGATGAGGAGCACATTGCAGTAGTCCAGCTTGGAGGAGACAAAGGCGAGAACAAGCTTTTCCACATCTGCAAGAGTGAGTGTGGGACGGAGTTTGGTGATGTTCCTGAGGTAAAAGAAGAAGGTGGTCTTGGACAGATGTTTGATGTGAGCCTCAAAGGTCAGATTAGAGTCCATTCTAACACCCAGGTTGGTGGCTGATGTTGAAAGTGAAATATCCTGGCCAGAGAAGGTAATGCTGGTAATGACAGATGTCCGGACCTAGTGTGGCGTGCCAAGTAGGATGGCTTCAGTCTTTGAGCTGTTTAGCTGCAGGCGCGTTGCTTCATCCACACCTTTATCTTCTCCAGGCAGGTGGTCAAAGTGGATGATGGCAGGGTAGCGGAGGGGGTTGATTTTACTCCTGAGGTAGAGTTAGAGTTTCATCTTTCTGATGATGTCCTCAACCTCTCGCTCTGAGATGTCAGAGAATCAGCAGAGTGGTTGGGAAGTCCTAGGCTGTGGGTCGACAGTCTGGACAGGCAGGGTGGAGGAGCTGGATAGGAGGGAACGATGGTGTCTCCTTTTTTCCTGAAAAAAGTGAGAAAGTCGTTGCACCTCTCCTCTGTGGCTTCTGAATGAGAGTGAGTTTGCGGTTTGAGGATGTGATTTATAGTAGAGAAAGGTTGCTTAAAGTTGCCAGGGCTATTGTTGATAATATTGGAGTAGAACTGTGACCGTGCATCTCACAAGGACCTTGCGTAGGCCTTCGGATGCTCTCTGTAGGCTTGCCTGTGAACAATTAGTCCTGAGACCCTGAGGCGCCAAGGACTCACCCAGCTGTCTTCATCTTCCACAGTTTGCAAGTGTACCACGGGGCTGTGCAGGAGAAGGTAACAGTTCTGGTGTGGAAAAAGAGGAGAGGTAACTCCATTGAGATGGCCTTGTGTCAGACACCCAGATCATAAGCAAAAATGTTGCAAATGAGGGCGGAGTTTGAGATGATCGGGTCCAATGTGTGCCTTCTTTAGTGTGTGGGGACATCAACATGTTGTTGGAGGTTGAGGTTAGTTGAGGTTCAGTAGTTGCAGAAACTCAGCTGCAAAGTGGCAGGAGGGGGTGTCTACATGAATATTAAAATCTACAAGTATTATAATAATAATAATAATAATTCATTACATTTATATAGCGCTTTTCTTGGCACTCAAAGCGCTTTACATAGAAGGGGGGATCTCCTCAACCACCACCAATGTGCAGCATCCACCTGGATGATGCGACGGCAGCCATATTGAGCCAGAACGCCCACCACACACCAGCTTACTGGTGGAGAGGAGACAGAGTGATGAAGCCAATTGAGGATGATGAAATGGATGATTAGGAGGCCATGATGGACAGAGGCCACTGGGCAAATTTGGCCAGGATGCCGGGGTTACACCCCAACTCTTTCGAAAGACATCCTTTTCGAAGGATTTTTTGTGACCACAGAGACTCAGGACCTCGGTTTAACGTCTCATCCGAAGGACGGTGCTCTTTGACAGTATAGTGTCCCCGTCACTATACTGGGGCGTTAGGACCCACACAGACCACAGGGTGAGCGCCCCCTGCTGGCCTCACTAACACCTCTTCCAGCAGCAACCTGGTTTTCTCAGAAGGTCTCCCATCCAGGTACTAACCAGGCTCAGCCCTGCTTAGCTTCAGGGGGCAACCAGTCTTGGGCTACAGGGTTATATGGCTGCTGGCATGTTGGTAGAGGTGGTGCAGAGTGTTGTAAGAAGGTCGTTCATCTCTGAGTTTGGTTTGGGGTGCCGATAGATGAGTATTTTTCGTGCTTTTCCCACTTAGTTGTAACCGGGGGGACAGACTTAATTTAGCGCTGAATAGACCTCTGGCTGGTGCCATGTTTCTGTTATGCGCATGAAGTCATCCCTTGTCCATAATGTGGTCTTGTATGAAGGAAGATTTATTTATGAGGGATTGTGTACTAAAAAGTTCTATTTTGAGCGTTTAAGGGGTGGTGAATCTCTGTAGAGGCCGTAGAACACTGGGATCCACTACACATGTTCTGTCCAGCTTAGCGTGTGTTACCAACACCAAGAGCAACACTGCTCTGATGTTGTGGCAGACATGCGACATTGGTCCGGATGGATGCAATGGCTGAAGCAGAGGGGCCAGGCTGATGGTAAACAAACTTTCGACAGGAATTTCTGTGGATGTCATGCAGTTGTCACGTAAGTCCAAGTCCAATGTTGGTTGATTCAGAAGCTGCGGGATGGAATACTTGAGCTTCATGCCGGTCGCCGAAAGGGTTAGTCTGGAGGTAGCCATTAACCAAACACAGAGATGGAAGGCTGTCAGGCACAGCAAAAAGATTATCCATAACATGGCAATGAGTTATGGAGGACTAACAAGAGGCAGCTGACTGCTAGCTTGCAACTGCAGAGGTAGCAGTCCTAGGCTCAAAGCCAAACCGCACCAGGACAGCTGAGTGGCAGCCCCAGGAGTATACCTCACAGGAGCAGCGCTGAACTGTGTCGTTGAAGTCCAGGTGAAGTCCAGGTGTTCACCCACTGACAACGGGAGGTGACCAACAATCAGCCGATGTTGGAGGAGATAGCAGTAGGTGAGTAGACATCCTTCAATTTGGTAAAGATCCGTTCAAAAAGCTTAAAGCGAAAGACCGTTAAGTTGGAGAAGCGACGAACAACAAATGCCAGCCTCTCCCCGCCTCTCGTATGCAACTAATGACACACATTTGAGAAATGATCTTGGATCAAATGTAGGACAGTTTATACGCAATATTTTATAATTGAGGCCCTAGGCAGGGGCGCCGCTAGCAATTTTTGGCCCTATGAAAGAATATGAGGTTGGTATACTGCACCCATTTCATTAATACAATCGATATCTGGGGGCCCCAAAAGTGCATGGGCCCTTAGAACCATCCTAGCTTTCACCCCCTTAGCGGCGCCCCTGGCCCTAGGTGTGCATGGCAAATCGAATTTTTAAGAATTTTTACACCGTGCAATAACACTTTATTCAGTGCAATACAACTGAATACTTGATTCAGTGCAGTAAAATTGCCTAAATGTGTTATATTAGACCTATAATATGCATTTTATAATAAATCCAAAAGCAAAACATGCAAAAAGCACTATAAAAGGAAGTGGTAATGGCAAATTAGCTAATGAGTGGTCCTCTGCTGCCATCTACTGGCTATAGTGGTAATGTCATGCCATTTTCATGTTAAAAGAGTTTGTTTTCCACCAGGTGACAGAAATACTCGACTAAAGCATGGCACATTTCCTGTGTTATCTCCATGAATGAAAATGAGAAATGTAGATCTTCTTTAAAGTTAATTTTACTGCTCAAATGTAGTTTCCAAAAATATTTTAACCACAAATTGCCAATCTAGACATTTACAGTAATATAGGGTTTGTCTATATTCTAAATATAATTAATGAAAATTAACTGGTTATTTAAAATGATTAGAAATTAATTGCTCAGAGGTGGACTCGTCCATCACCCTAGCTGAGGTCACCGAGGTAGTCAAGAAACTTCTCGGTGGCAAGGCACCGGGGGTGGATGAGATCCGCCCTGAGTACCTCAAGTCTCTGGATGTTTTGGGGCTGTCTTGGCTGACACGCCTCTGCAGCATCGCGTGGCGGTCGGGGACAGTGCCTCTGGGATGGCAAACCGGGGTGGTGGTCCCTCTTTTTAAGAAGGGGGACCGGAGGGTGTGTTCCAACTACAGGGGGATCAAACTTCTCAGCCTCCCTGGGAAAGTCTATGCCAGGGTACTGGAGAGGAGAATACGGCCGATAGTGGAACCTCGGATTCAGGAGGAACAGTGCGGTTTTCGTCCAGGCCGTGGAACACTGGACCAGCTCTATACTCTCTACAGGGTGCTGGAGGGTTCATGGGAGTTTGCCCAACCAGTCCACATGTGCTTTGTGGATATGGAGAAGGCATTCGACTGTGTCCCTCGCGGCGGCCTGTGGAGGGTGCTCCGGGAGTATGGGGTCCGGGGTCCTTTGCTAAGGGCTGTCCGGTCCCTGTATGACCGAAGCAGGAGCTTGGTTCGCATTGCCGGTAGTAAGTCAGACTTCTTCCCGGTGCATGTTGGACTCCGGCAGGGCTGCCCTTTGTCGCCGGTTTTGTTCATAGTTTTTATGGACAGAATTTCTAGGCGCAGCCAGGGGCCGGAGGGTATCAGGTTTGGGGACCACGCGATTTCGTCGCTGCTTTTTGCGGATGATGTTGTCGTGTTGGCCCCTTCACACCAGGACCTTCAGCATGCAGTGGGACGGTTTGCAGCCGAGTGTGAAGTGGCTGGGATGAAAATCAGCACCTCCAAATCCGAGGCCATGGTCCTCAGTCGGAAAAGGGTGGCTTGCTCACTTCAGGTTGGTGGAGAGATCCTTCCTCAAGTGGAGGAGTTTAAGTATCTTGGGGTTTTGTTCACGAGTGAGGGAAGGATGGAACGGGAGATTGATAGACGGATCGGTGCAGCTTCTGCAGTAATGCGGTCGATGTACCGGTCTGTTGTGGTGAAGGAGCTGAGCCGTAAGGCAAAGCTCTCGATTTACCGGTCAATCTACGTTCCTACTCTCACCTATGGTCATGAGCTTTGGGTCATGACCGAAAGGACAAGATCCCGGATACAGGCGGCCGAAATGAGCTTTCTCCGCAGGGTGGCTGGGCAATCCCTTAGAGATAGGGTGAGAAGCTTGGTCACTCGGGAGGAGCTCAGAGTAGAGCCGCTGCTCCTCCACATCGAGAGGGGTCAGCTGAGGTGGCTCGGGCATCTGTTCCGGATGCCTCCTGGTCGCCTTCCCGGGGAGGTGTTCCGGGCACGTCCCACTGGGAGGAGACCCCGGGGAAGACCTAGGACACGCTGGAGAGACTATGTCTCCCGGCTGGCCTGGGAACGCCTCGGTGTCCCCCCGGAAGAGCTGGAGGAAGTGTCCAGGGAGAGGGAAGTCTGGGCATCTCTGCTCAGACTGCTGCCCCCGCGACCCGGCCCCGGATAAGCGGAAGAAGATGGATGGATAGAAATTAATTCAATTTTCAGGGACTGACTTGATGGGTAGTTTAGAACCTACTGTATTGTTAATGCCTACCCTAGTATACAAACAATATATTAAATTAAAATTTTTTTTAATGATTCCCGCATTAGACCCTAATATTGTAATCCTAGAATCACCCCTGTCCCCTCACTTCATCTCACAGGCCATCAATATCTAGTTTCCATCCAAAGTTGCGAATATAACTTGTGCGCAAAATTTGAATATTGCATAAAACATTTTCGTATAAAGCATTGCTTTCATCCAGTGAGTCGAAGAGAACAAAATCGTCACTTCCTGATAAACTTGCGATAAACATCACTAAGAAAAGTAAGAGATGCCACTCTATATAATAGTTTTTGTATATTATAAATTACTTGCGTCTCAAAGCGCTCAGACGAAACACAATAAACGTGTTATCTTGATTTCGGAGGCAGATGCTGCTGTTTGGGAATGCAGTCATGTAAGACAGTTCTCAGGTAAGAATACTGAAACACTTTGTTGAGAGACTTTAGTGAGGTGTTTCAGAACAACCAAAGCGGCATTTTAGATGCGGTGCAACGAAATTTGCAGAAAACTGCAATCCTAATATAGAGTCTATGGGTGGCAGGCAACCCCTATAAGCTCACAAATGGTTTAACCCTAGTGCTCAGCAGCCAATAGGAACTCATCACACTCACCCATTCAAACTGAACAAGTGGCCAGATGGATCAAAAGTATGTGAATTGACGCCTGCGAATGCGCATTGTCATGCAAACAACACATAGTTGACGCATTGTTCACATGTTTACGTGTTAAAAGTCACTTGATTTTGAGCTTCCTGGCTTTTCATACAAAATTAATCTGCTACCGCCCCAAGTGTAAAGCCAAACGTGATTGGTTGTAGCGAGAATGTGCTATGATTGTGCTACAGTTGGTGCAGTCCACTTATTTGTAAATTTGTCAGCACTTCCTGACACTAGAAGTGTTTCAAAATATACAAATGTCTGCGGAGATCAACAAATGCACAGAAAGCGATTCGCAAATTAATGTCAGTTGTGTTTGTGACATAACACATTTGTAAATATTCATTTTTATTTGCAAACGTTTCATAGGGCCTGTAAAAAAAATCAAAAAACACCCTGAATTTGGGAAAATAAAACAGAATTTTATAGGGTGCTTTTAAAGGAGAACTCCGGCGCAAAATGAACCTTTGGTCTAATAAAACATTGGTAGGCCTACCTAGTCAACCGTTCTCTGAGATTTGTTTTCATGATAATCGAATGTAAAGAGTTGTATCTCTAAAAACTGTTTAGCGTATAACGCTAGTAATGGGGGCATTTAATAAGTAAAAAGAAATCGCTAGTTAATACCTATGTAACATACTTTGTTGGATCCTGTTATGATGCACTAATTCTGGATGTACTGGCGCTCGTTGTATATGTGTATGAAATGTATTTTTCCCCTCGGGGCTTGCCGTAGATAGGCATTGGTCATGCGCACTTGGTACCAGAGGGTCGCGGGTTTTTGGTCTCTGAGAAGTAGTGATCTGAGGAGATATATAATAAAGTGGAGAAGTGTTCAAACTGCTATCGTTTATTATATATCTCCTCAGATCACTTCCAACAAAGTCTGTTACACCACTAACAAGGCTCAAAATAACCCCACACTAACACAGTAACATAATGAGGGTCCCTACATGCAAAACGAAGCATTAAGAACTTTGTAAGTGTACAGACCGTTTAATAAGTAGATGTTTTATAAAGACAGTCCACTTCGTGTATACAGACAGGAGCCATCTTTGGAAAACAGTCTCGACTAATCAAACCACGAACGCCATTCATACAGTTCAGCTCACTTAGCACGTCGTTCGTGGTTTGATTAGTCGAGACTGTTTTCCAAAGATGGCTCCTGTCTGATACACGAAGTGGACTGTCTTTATCTTTATCTTCTTTTTAAACGGTCTGTACACTTACAAAGTTCTCAATGCTTCGTTTTGCATGTAGGGACCCTCATTATGTTACTGTGTTAGTGTGGGGCTATTTTGAGCCTTGTCAGTGGTATTAACTAGCGATTTCTTTTTACTTAATAGATGCCCCCATTACTAGCGTTATACGCTAAACAGTTTTTAGAGATAAAACTCTTTACATTCGATTATCATGAAAACAAATCTCAGAGCACGGTTGACTAGGTACCAATGTTTTATTAGACCAAAGGTTCATTTTGCGCCGGAGTTCTCCTTTAATAAATTTACGTTGAATTGCATAAGTTTAATTATTTGATTGCTAACATTTAATTTAACCATTCAAATGGAATCCAGAAAAAAGGAAAAAAAGTCATTAAAACAATCAATGGTAACACTTTAGAATACGGTTCCTTTGTTAATGAATAACTACACAGGAACAAATGAGTAACACAATATTAACAATCTAGTAACTATTATTAACTAACAAGAAATTCTGATTAACAAATTAGTAAGTAATAGCGCACAGATGAAAGTGGTAGTTCACTATTAACTAATCAATAACTACTTTTTTTAATGCTTCCCAGAGAACAACTGTAAGAATCATGGTAACTAACCAGTAATGACTCAAGTGTTACTACATACTTCTAAAGGAATGACTAATTCTTTTAAGCTTTTGAGGTTTTTGGTGAAGTTTTAGATAGTAATTCCCATAGAAGTATGTAGTAATACTTGAGTAATTACTAGTTAGTTACCATGATCTTCACTTTAGAATACGGATCCAAATAATTAGTAATTCCTTTAGAAGTATGTAGTAACACTTGAGTCATTACTAGTTAGTTATCATGATTCTTACATGAAAAGCCAATCCTAAAGTGTAGAATCTTCTAATCCTTCACAAGATATTTGTACACACGTCTGCGGTAGGAGACATTAATAAAATCTTTTTTTTTTTTTTTTGAGGTATAGGTTAAATAATAAAATCACCGTATTTGGATGGCCGATAACTCAATATGTTCCAGCCGTCACCGTGACTCTGGCCAATTTTCTGGCATTCCTCTGGACTGGCATTGAATCACTACAGGACAAGTAAGGTCCCGACAACTGCATTTAAAAAGCCATTTCTTTAAAATTATTCAGTTGATAAATAGTTCTCTAGGAGAGAGCATAGGCTAATTATTTCCCAAATCATAAGTCTGCTATGCTAGAACATATTGATAAACCTTGTGTATTTGTTTACAGCAGTTAATGTTAATGTAGTGCTAGTCATTTGTCCTGCATTAGTTATTGATTAGTTTTGCATGAACTATTAATCTTCTTCAGTAGTTCTCTGGGAAGCATAAAAAAAATAGTAGTTATCAATTAGTTAATAGTGAACTACCACTTTCATCTGTGCGCTATTACTTACTAATTCGTTAATCAGAATTTCTTGTTAGTTAATAGTAGTTACTAGATTGTTAATATTGTGTTACTCATTTGTTCCTGTGTAGTTATTCATTAACGAAGGAACCGTATTCTAAAGTGTTAACCAATCGATTTCAATTCTGAAGACATCAAAACCATGAGAACTTGAACTGAAATGAATGAGTGGAACAAAGTGTTGTACTAATGTTGACTTCCACCCAAGAGTGGTTATCCTAATAGTGAAAATAAATGTCTTCCCTGTTGTGCCTTATAAACGAGTGAAACGCTTCTGGGGGAGGGGAAGTTATTCTGATTCAAGATAACCAGAAACATGAATTTAACACAATAAATAATGAAGTGCACCGATAAATCATTTAAAAAAAAATACTACAATATTCCATGAAAAAATTAAAACTAGAATTGACCATTTTAATGGTGACTTGAAAGCACAACATGAAGCACAAGTTGAAGCCACTGAGGCTCACACTCACAATGCTCCGCCTACTCCCAGCAGTCACAGAGAGAGAGAGAGAGAGAGAGAGAGAGAGAGAGCCAAGCAGCCATTTTGTACTTAAAACAACATTAATCCAACATTAAATCAACTAAATAACAACAAATATTTAGAGAGCCGAGTATCCTTCCATGGTTTTTGTCCTCCCTCTCCGTCTGCTGTTGTGGGTCTCTGTCTTTCAGCTTGTTTTAGAGAAACAGGAAGTAGTAAAAAAAAAACAAAAAAACAAAGCAAAGCAAAACAAGGAAGTGCAGGCAGTGTGAGTAGCAACAGAAGTCTGAGATCACCATGTATTGAGTTACAGCTTTGTGAAAACAGGGCAGTCAGAAAGAATAGAAGTAAAATTAACAAAACAAAGGGGGAAAGAGAGAAAATCATCAGCAGCATCACAGCGGATCATACGTCTGCAGCACAGAGACAAAGGAGACAGTGTCCACTTCAGAAAGACAGAGGTAAGACTGAGGATACATGAATAAAACAGAAGACAATAGCTGTCCTTCTCATGCTGTGAGCTGGAGAGAAAGCCCGCTGAAACTACATGTTAGGAGCGGGAAGCTTTTGTGTAATTCTCTGTGTGAGGATCCGGAAGGTTGTTAATGGTTGTGACTCCTGAACTTCCTCATTGTGTGTTTCAGCAAGACTCTGCTGTCCTCAGGTTGATATAGGGGAATGAGAAGTTCCTTTGGATAATAGCATCTGCTAAATGACTATAGCTAAAGTCCTAACAGCTATTATACTGAATAAAAGCAGTAGTTTCTTTATAAAAGTCTTGCTGACCATAAATGTTTGAGTAGTATTGTATGCTACACGGCTAACTTGCAACTAACAACTAACCTGTTGTTTTTCTGGAGCCTGGTTGACAGGGTTAGTTCTGAGTTGACAAAACCAAACAGATCCAAGCACCTTGCAATTCTACATTCTCCCAACACTTGCTATGAACCATCGCTATCAACTCAAGGTTTAGAAACAACATGTGCACATGAAAGTGTGATGTTTACAGCCAAACGTGTGAATATGAGATAGATTCACATCTCTGCAAGAGTCAATGCAAGTGAATTTAAATAGTTTGTCATTTGTAAAGGTGCACAACAACACAAATTTTGAAATTTTAAAGGCTTTTATGATAACATATTATTTTATTAAAACATTATATTGATAATCTGTAAGCTTATTTTATATATTTTTATACATAATATTAATTATAATTAATATTATTAATAATATACAAATATAATTCATTAAAAAGATTAGTAATTCACATTTTGATATTAATAAAAATGAATGAGGATTTATTAAGGGTATGTAGACAGATATTAATTAGCATAAAAAGGTCAGTTTTTTGTCACATACCCAAAAATATGTGCAAAGGTGACAGAGGCGAGAAACAAAAAAACTCCTTTTAATGATAATGGAGAAAACTAACAAAACCCAGAGAATGAATATGATATGTTACTAGAGTGATTAAACTGTAAGGTTACAGTGTTAGGATTGTACGGAAAAGTGCAGTAAGCATTGAACTAAATCTAAATACTGCCCACTAAAATCAGTTCTGTCAGGCCCACTATCGTCAAATACGATTGCCAGTCAGCAACAGTTTGGATTGGCGGTGTGGTTCAGTTCTGGGAGAACTCCCTGCGCATCCAGTCAGCCGAGCACAGATACGAGCAGCGATAACCCTCTTAGGGGAAACACAACACAACCAGCATGAATGTAGGCAGATATCATTCATTAAAGATTTTAAAGTACAACATAATTAGAGAATTTATTCTGATTCAAGGGGAATCAAAATGCCAAACCCTGACTGAGACAGGAGGAGCTGGGGAGGGAGGAGGGTAATGAGCTCCTGAGAAACGCCACAGCTGCTGATAATACTGAAGGAGCTTATATATGTATACAGTGATAGAGTCGTATTCCTATAGTAGACGTGGATCAGCTGAGAGTCACTGATGCGAGCTTGACTAACGTGACGCTTGATTCTGGTTCCTTTCAAGATTATTAATGACATAAAATCCAAACTGTTGCCCGCTCCAGACCCTATGGCCAGTCTTTTGAAGCTCATTTTCATTTAATTTCAGCTTTGTAGTTTTTCAGTTTTATCCCCTTTAAAGAGAAATGAAAGGTAAAGGTTTGTTTTCCGAGACGGGACAATGACTGGATGGTCTTGTTTACAATAAACATATATTACTCTGTACTGTACATAACTTTGTGAGCTCATGGAAACCTGTGAAAACCCACTCATGGGTACAAGTGGAAAACCTCTATATCAAACAGTTGCAAGAAGAAAATTGATGGGAAATGGCCCAATTTTTTTCGTAGCATATCTATGTTAGCAAACTAATTACAATATTGCTATACACTTTTAGTTGACTGAACCATCCACACATTACTGTTATACCGAATTCACACTGCATGATTTTCAGCCCGATTTTCAATCGTAGACAAATGCCTGAAATCGCAGGCAAATCTGTGTTTCCTTCACACGAGTCAATCACGCAGTGTGAATTATCAAAGACGCGATCTGAGAGAATTGCCGATGCCTGTGAGATATTTGGCATGCTAAATATCTGGACCTGTCGGCGATTCACAATCCTGCTGTGTGAAAGTGTTCTGACTGAAAACTACATCTGTGATGACCGACAGGCAACGAGAGAGCAAGATCCAGGCCAGCGGGGGGTTCGGGGAGGAGTTATAGACCACAATATCAGTATTTTAATAGATGTGTACAACTATATAAAACAGAAACCAAGCACAAATATTTGCTTGACCAGTAGCAACAGCAACACATTGCAAAATGATTTATTTACCCCCAACTCTCTTTGCAGAACACAATCCTTTCTCCCCACGTCTCCCCAAGGGTTTCCTCCTGGGTAATCTGTTTTATTTTTTGTCCTTTTCAGCGCACTGACAATTTGGATCGCAAGCTTCTTGCAGGCTATCATTAATAATAACTATTCCAGTCTCACACACGCTTGATCTTGCGATTCTTCCTACTGTAAAGTCATGCAGTGTGAAACCTCCTATCGTTCAGCGTGAACACAGCAGCGACTGAATGCACAGATAGTCGTGCAGTGTGAAAAGAACAGTGACCTGACGAGTTTGAAAATCGTGCAGTGTAAACTCGGCATTAATGCCAAGCATTTTAATGCAATTGTCCTCTGCCCACTTTTAGGCTTCCACCCAGAAACTCCCTATCGCCGTGTTAGCGTCTCCCCCTGACGGTCATGGACGCCTCAGGAGGAAACAGGAGTTGTCTGAAGGAGGAGGACCTGCCGCAGATGGACGGCACATGCGATGCGTGTGAACCGGACGAGCCTCAGCCAGCGGTGTGGGTTTGCACTCGCTGTCGCTTCGCCTTCTGCAGCAGCCATGCAGACCGGCATACCCTGAGCACTGGTCACCCACTGCAGGCGTACTGCACCCCCGAGCCTCAGCCGGAGTGTGTGTGCCCGCCGCCCGACAGCGCAGCACAGGGAGCCTCCGCACCGCATGAGCTTCAGAGCCACACCGGAGCCGGCAAAAGAGAAACTGTGACCGTGGAGAGGCTGAAATGTAAAGAACACGATCAGGAGGGTTCGCTCTACTGTAAACAAGACCAGCGGGTCATCTGTGTGGTGTGTGCTGTGCAGGGAGATCACAGAGAACATGAGATTATCACTCTCAGAGAGGCCTACCTGTGGCAGAAGGTCAGTGAACACACACACACACACACTTTTTTTTTCTATACTTGTGAGGACATTTCATAGGCGTAATGGTTTTTATACTGTACAAACTGTATATTCTGTCCCCCTACACTAAGCCTACCCATCTCACACACACACACCCTACCCCTAAACCTACCCATCACAGAAAACTTTATGCATTTTTAATAAAACACAGTTTAGTATGTTTTAAAAGCCATTTGTAATACGAGGACTCAGGAAATGTTCTCATAAATCACGTTCACGTTGTAATACCAGTGTAATACCCATGTCATTATACACATTTCTGTCCTCATAAATCACAAACACACACACACACACACACACACACACACAGCACTGGTTATATTTAGGACACATAGGGATAGATCACCAAATGTATGTTCCAAAACTCTGGCTACGTTCAGACTGTCAGTCCAAATCTGACTTTTGTGCTTAAATTAATGTATTTATGCAAAATAAATCGAAACAAAAAAAGAATCCTCAAATTGAAGACTGGTTTGTTTATTGAAGAAGCCGAGCACAAGTGTGCAGGGAATGAGTCAGTGTTGAGGACAGACCAGCAGAGGGAGCCAGATGCCCTCAGAGAGACAGTGGACAGCAGTGTTGACATGTTCATGGTTTGTTTGTGTTTCAGAGCAGAGAAGGCATCGATCTGCTGGAGCGCACACAGGAGATATCAGACAGGATCAAGAACAAGTGGATCAGCCCAGACGTCAGTCACACTCATCACATTATTGCCTTAAACTTCCACACATGCTGCACACAAGGAAATATTAAGCAAAAAAGTATAGATGTGTCATGAAATGCAACTTATTTATGCATCTCTTTAGTCCAGGTGAATTCCGAGCCCGTTCTCATCCCAAGGCGTCATAAACGCTTTTGACATTTCGTCTAAATCCAACGCACATTGCACCCTTTAGCGTCAATATGAGACGCAGATATATATGGGCCAGAAGGTGCCTCCTAGTGGTCTAACCCTAACACTACCCCAGACCTAAACCTACCCATAACTATATTGACGCTAAAGGGTGCCATGTGCGTTGGATTTAGAAGAAATGTCAAAAGCGTCAGTTTATGATGCCTTGGGATGAGAATGCGTTGGAATTCCATCATTAAAAGAGCATTTCAGAGACCCAGACTTAGATGTCTCTGGACTACCGTCGTGTGCAACCTCTAGGCGCCTAGTCTATTTTAATGGACACCTCGTCCAAAAGCCAGTGTTCTCCTCCTGCTCAGGCACTTTATGTGAAATATGGATACAAGATAAGTGCTTATAATTACAATTATATTTGCATTTAATTGATAATAACTTAACCATGGTAAAACCCCAAAAATCAAGAAAAACTACATCGGACATGCAAATCATGTGGTCTTGCGCATCCAGTCGCTTCGCTTCGCTTCTGGAACGCTTCTGGTGTGTGTTGGCACCGCGTGGAGGACAGATACGCCGCAGACGTGTGCAGTGCAAATAAGGGGTCAGTGTGAATGGTGAAAGTAGCAGTATTTCATAATCGAAGAATAACATGTAGCCAATGTGTCAATAATAAAGTTGGCTTAATACAATCAAATCTTCTGGATCAGGTAAAGACACTAGCTGCTGGATTTTCAACCAAACGATAGGACGGTTATAGTAATAGTCTTGAGGTCAACCTAGCATTTCTGTATCAGGAACAGAAAGCATGTTTCATAACTGAAAAATATGGCAGGTGAATGCAATACAACCAACTGCTGCTACTGGTGGTAGAAGAAGGGAAAGCAAATGATGTGGACAGAGATATTTAGGAGTCATTTAGGAAAAGGCTTTACCTCTAAATCTCAGTACATCAGCTGCTGTGTTTTAAACAAACTGCAATGTGTTTATGGAGACTACATCTAGCCAGAAGTAAATATAATTATCTAGTCTTCTGGTTATGAATGTATGAACAAGCTTGTCTGAATTAGGAACAGACAGTTTCATAACTGAACAATATTCCTTGGGAGAAAGCATTATTTTTCAATCCTGTAGTTGTCTTTACACTCCAAATAGTAATTAGACTTGTTACTACACCAAATTATCATAAATTGAACAAAATTGAAGCAATTTTACTCGCATAAATCGATATACTCTATAGCAAACCTCTACTGCTTGGCTGTTCATAGATGGGTGTGGAAGAGCTGGAGCGGTTTGTGAACGATCAGTTTGACGAGCTGCACCGGCTGGTTCGGCTGGAGGAGTGGCGTGTCCTACACCTGGTGGATCTGAAGGAGGCTTTCCTCACTGCCCAGGCCGCCGAGAAGATCTCTGAGATCAGTGTCCACACGGAGAAGCTTCAGGAGGAGATGGACTCCATCACACAGCAGCTGAGCGACCTGGATCAGATGGAGCAGGACGGGGTCGCGTCGATGTCCCTCGCCCCGCTGTTGGCCAACGGACCAGCACCAGCACCGGCACCTGAAGCACTGCTGGAGCCCAGACCACTGGTTAGTCAAGCTTCTCATATCGCACATTATTTCGAAGAAGCTTCACTGAAAGAAAAAAACACAGTAATAATGCATGAAGAGGTTTGGGCTGGTTAACTAAGATAAGTACATTTATAATACTTTAACACATTTGGCATATGCTTTTATCCAAAGCAACTTACCATGCATTCAAGGTATAAGCTACCTTAAGGAGCGCAAGAACAAATCACATTTCAGATATGGAATCGCAGCAGACATATTTGACAGTCAATGTATTGTAATGTTAAAGGACATTGATCAAACTGAAAGCAATAATTTGTCTATAAGGTCCATCCCATATTGCTTGATGAGGTGGTCAAAGAGGTTTGCTTTGCAGTCTAACTGGTGGTTGTTTTAGTTACTAAGTCCTTAAGATCGAGGACTAGGTGAAGACGATTTCAGCTTTCTGTTTCTACCATCCAATGCTTTAATTCATTCATTAGCCGCATTTCCACCGCAGGAACTTTCCCCATGAACTAGGGACCATGGGGTGGTACTCTGTGTTTCGACCGCAGGAACCAGGGTCTAAATGAAGTTCTGGGTAAATATTTTCCCCTCAGAAAGTCCCTGCTTGCGAGAACCAAAGTTCAGGAACTTTCAGGGGTGGGACCTGAGCACTGAACATGCTGATTGGTGGAGTTCATGCCGCATTTTGATTGGATGACTCCATGCAGCATTTCATTTCAACCACCATTTTTAAAAATCTGTTGCGGTGCGTGCAGTCCTACACAACCGGACTAATTTGCCTAATCTTCACAGTACTTTAGACTGTGGTGGAAACGCAGAAAGCAACAGGTCTTGGGGGAAAAAGTTCCTGGGACAAATTGTTCCTGGTAATTCCGGTGGAAATACGGCTATTGACTGCTGTTGTTACTCACCTGTTCATCTACAGCTATCTGCAGTAAAGATCGCAGCATTTGGGCTTCTAACATCCTTCTGCGCTTCCTGACAAATATTTAAGTCAGTAGAAGAGTATCCTGCACAACTAGCTACTCCAGAGAACCTGGCATTGTGGGATTAAGAAATAATGTTGGCTCAAGAAGAGAGAGGGGCAACTCTGGTCCTGGAGATTCAGTGTCCTGCAGAGTTTAATCAAACACATCTGCCTGTGTTTCTAAGTCAGTTTTCTTAAAAGCAGTGTAGCAAGTAACCAACGGTAAGGTAACAGTCTCGCCAGAAACCACAGGTGGTGCATGATATAGCAGAAGAACAGTGATTTCAAATGAATAACTTATTTTCTTTGCTCTGTTTTTCAGATTCCTGATTTGAGACTAAGGTAAGGGATTTGAAATGATCTGTTGTTTCAGTAACTGCCAGGTACTCTTATAAATTACTATTTTAAATAATAAACTGGTCATTGATGCTGATTGTAAATAGCCGTGGTTTGTTGACAATATACCAATAGCTGAACATTATTTGGTTGCATACTAACTGTGGAGGGATTGACGACAGTTACAGTGGATGTGGATGGGCCCCGATGCAGGCTTTTAGAAATACTGAGGTCCCAAATTTTAGTCTCTCAAATGATGTACTCAGAACTTCCCCTCCAGATCCTGGGGAACACCAGATACTTCCCACTCCAGAGAAGAGGATTTTGGCAGGGAGTCAGAACGGCTTGGCAACAGAGGAGACACAGGCAGTGTATAAGACTGCATACTATTATCTCATCTGAGTCAACAGGATTGACAATCCGATAAGTCAGTCCCGGTTCTCCACATGAATCCATGACTTGTATAATACCGGCTTCATGCGGGGATTTGGCACCCACAAATCAACATCTAGATTATAAAATCTGATAAAAGTGTGCATCTGGTAAAAGCGTAGATGTACCAGTTTTAAAACAGTGCCCTGTGTCACTATTACTTCTGTATATTTAATTGGGATTTTGTGACCTCCAAGTTTTTAATTCCTGTGCCGGTTTCTGTATTTTGTCAATTGAATGTAAATGTATAATTCATGAGTCTTCCTTCCTCTTACAGAGCAGCCAATCATAGGAGGGATGTGGAAGATCCTTCAGGAGTTGAAGAGAGAGGAGATGCATATATTGGACATACACCCTAAAACTAATGGCCATTCCATCGCCTTCTCTGGCTTTCTCCCTTCATTCCAAACTTATCGGGATAAAAAACTATGACTATCGCTGAATGTAACTGTGCTGATCATATTTCTTTAGTTTTAACCGCTTATTTCAAAATAGTTTAGTCTTGAACCAATTTCTTTCTTTTTATCAAAGTTAATAAAACAAAACGGAAATACTGGAAAGGCAGGAAGAAATTGGAAACACTACATTCTACAAGACTGATTTGTATTTTGTATTTGTATTTTAAAGAAAAAAAAACTCTTTTGATAGAATGCTTTAAAACCTTTTTTTAATAATTATTCAGATTCCACACTGGTTTGATTCATGAAATCCAGTCTCTTACCTTCACATCATCATGCTATACTTTGATTCTATTTGAGTTTAAATGTAGAGGATTATAAATTTGGTCTTGCTGTTCATTGTTTGATGCATTGTTTCTAGTCCATTTGTTGGCTACCTTTTCTTTATCAGAATGAAATACCTGGGTCACTGATTCCCAGTATACCAAATATATTTAAACCCTGATCGTAACCTGCTGGAAACCCATTTCTTGTGTTTGGATATCAGTATGTTGGGTCTGGAATCGGCTTGTGTACATTTTTCTCACCAGTTTTAAATATATATTTAGCTTTTTTCAGTTCTCTTAGCATTTTTCTAAATTAGTAGATCTCTCTTTGATAACTAAACAATGCTTTGCTTTGGGAAAACATGAGGTTATATATTTGATAATGGTCAGTGTTGGGGAAAGTTACTTTTATAAGTAATGAATTCCTGAATACTGCCATTACTTCCTACAAGTTCTAGTTACTTATTTTTTTTCGTCGCTTTTTATGGAAAGGAATTCACTGTTACTTTTGCATTACCTTTTCTCACTTTGGCTTGCTTGTTTTTTAGTAAGAAAAAAAGTTATATTTTTGGCAGCAAATGTAAAGGCCTCAGTGAATAAGTCTCAGACTGAAGGAAGCGCAAATTCACAGCTGTACAGCCCTGCCGCTCAAACAAACATCTCAGCGGTTCTGCCATTCTGGACCACAGAAGAACAGGACGCAGGAGAAGAAAGTTTAACACTCTTACTGTAGCAATGATAACAATAAAAACTTCTACTCAAATGTGATGTTAAAGTCATTTTTGCTTATTCGTATGGTTGATTTGGATCATCGAAGGTCAGCAGCAAAGACATTGGTTAATAAAGTGAGATTAAATGCATATAAAGTATCTAATACGTCTCTGCACTTACGATTCTCTCAACATGAGGAAGGGAGCGCTGTCAGTCAATACATACGAAAACAAAGAAACTTGTGTTACTTATTTGTAAAAGTAACTCAGATATTTTGTTGTAAATTATTTAAAAGTTATATGTTACTTGAAAAGAAGTAATCTGATTACGTAACCCCCACATGGTCTTTGGTATTAGGAATACAGTGACCTCTGTATCTGTAACTTTAAGAGCTGGAAGAGTGAAGAACAGAGAAAGCAGTGATGAGGATACTGATTTATAGGGCAAGCTTGAAGATATGAGTTTAAAGTTGTTTTTTGAAGGTCCAGATGTTGTCGGTCGCACGAAGATTCGGGGGCAGCTTATTCCACAGCTTAGGGCCAACAACACTAAAAGCCCTACCGCCCACCGTGGAGAGTCTGACCCGGGGTACATTAAGAGTGTTGAGATGCTCTGTTATGTCACACAAATATGAACACAAGTCACTCAGCCATTTTTCATCCTCAAGCTAAGGGATGACCTTTTGTTTGCTTTCCATGAAACGGGCGATCTCAATGCGGGGTATCATGAAATCTTCGCAACACTTTACCCCGACTAAGCCAGCGGACCTCTGTGTAGTAGGGCACATCTTCGTGCACAGAGCCTTCCGCATCTAAAAGTGCTCTGTATTGCCTGTGATTCAATCCCCGTGAACGATTAAAATGTACTGTTTTGTTTACAACTGTCATTACATGTCCCATGCCCAACACTTTTCCACAGAGGGCCTCCTGGTGAATGATGCAGTGGTACGCTGTGAGGTTTTCTCCTGTGTGCCTCACCTTTTCTCGTACCAAACCACGGACCTCCCCGCACATCGCAGGCGCACCATAAGTTGTCAGCGGAACAAGTTTATTCCGTGTTGTTGATGCACTGCTCCACTTGTGAGAAGATGTCCTGTCCAGATGTAGTCCCGTGAATTGCACTTAAATCCAAAAGTTCATCAGTAACGGAAAACCTATCATCTACCCCTCGAATGAATATAGAGAGCTGGGCAGTGTCCGTTCTGTCTGCACTCTCATCTATAGCCAATGAATATGCAACAAACCCATATGGAAAAGGTTTGCTAAAAACACCTGTGATTCTTATATGTTCCAACAGAATATTGTAAGGGACATATATGCTGCAAAATCCACATATATAAATTGGATAATATTAATGTATTTTTAATCATATATGTCATATACTGTATGTCCTACGTACAAAAGCCATATAGATTTTCTTGATGTAAAAACGTAGGAAAATAATGCTAATTTAATATTCATGTCCAGCATATAAGTATTAAAGTATTAGCTCACTTTCAAACTCACCCTGATGTCATCCAAGATATCCATGTCTCTCTTTCTTAAATTTTTTTATACACAGAATGGACTTCAATGGCAACCAACTATTCAAATGTTCAAAGAAGTTTCAAAAGTTTCAAATGTGTGTATATATATATATATATTTATTTTTTAGAAAATTACCGATCGTTTCACTATATAAGACCCTTATTTCTCGACTGGGATCGTGTCGAGACTTTGAAGCTACATTGAGACGGACATTTGAACCTTCTGTGAACATTTGAATATTTGGTTACCATTGAAGTCCATTCTGTGTAGAAAAATCCTGGAATGCTTTCCTCAAAAACCTTAATTTATTTTCGACTGAAGATAGAAAGACATGGATATCTTTGATGACATCAGGGTGAGTAAATTATCAGAATTATTTTTTATTTTTTTTGTTTTGAAAGTGAACTAATAAAACACAGTGCAGTTTACCAATCAGTGTAAGGCTGCAGTTCACTCATGCTCTTGCTCTTATCTTGTGGAGCCCTAAGAGGAGCCCTATGCCTAGTCAATCATGGTCATACTGTATAATCAACATTAGATGAAACACAATATTTAAAACTACACACACAAGCACACATTTTAATTACAAAAATTATTTATTAGAGTGTATTCTACAAGATACCGTTGAATATTTTACATATCAATAGTTTTTTATTTTAAATTCTGCATCACCAGATTTCATTTTCATGTGTGACAATTTCTCTAAACTTTATCACAGTACTAAGATAGTATACTATTCTTAACCCAAACATAAAACTTTCCTTAATGTCGAAGTGATTCTTATGCATATAACCACCAGAGTTCATGTCACATATACAAAAATATATTCCAGCCAATTTTCAACATTTTATTCACTGTTCTAGAAACATATTTGACTCAACTTTGTTAATTTGCCGCGCCCTCGGATCTAAATAACACTGTGATGAGTCACATCCGGGACATTTACCCGCTGAGCGCGACGAAACGAGCTGAGACTTTTTTCACAGACGCCATTTTCTTTGATTCGCGATGCAAGGCATACGATGAGGGAAAACGCATGGATTAAGTTTTATCGCATTTATATATGCATTTTATAACGTCTTATTGTTTTATAACAATGTGTATGTGCTGTGCACGGCTAAACCGCTCTCAGGGGGGCATTTCCGTTGACGCGCGATGCAGATCAGACCAGGATGAGTTTGCTTTTTAACAGGAAAACGGCGAAAGTAAGTGTTTTATCTCATTTACAATATGTATTTTATAATATATTGATTTATAGCGATATTTAAATGCTTTGCGCGCTTAAACGAGCCGAAACTTTTCTCAAAGGCGACGATCTTCTTTGACTCAAGACGGAGCCGACAACAAGGAGGTTTGCTTGTAACGTTAACAGGAAAAACACCGAAAGTAAGTGTTTTTAACCTAATTTACAACATGTAGGCTATTTCATGGCATATTGTTTTGATGTGCGCGCCTAAACCTTTCTCACAGACTAGGCCCACAGACGACTAGGCCCACAGACGACTAGGCCTGCATCTTCTTTGAGTTGCTTTTAACAGTAAAAACATATCGTAAGTGTTTTAACTCATTACAATACGTGTTTTATGACAATATTTGTGAAGTGCAAATATTAAAAGTTTGTATTTATCCTCAAACTATCTTTTACTCTCGTTTACCAGCACACCTAGTACAAGTTAACTGAAAAACAGAAGAACAACACCGACTGCAGACCAACAATGCACGTGAAATTGTCACTTTATTTCCTTTTTTGGAGGACCAATTTTCTTAGAATGGGTAACTAATTCTTTCAGATTAAATATTTATGCAAAATGTACTTATCAGAATAACTTTTGATTGATGTTTGGTGGTTATGCTTTCATGTTTAAATGTATTGATTTAGCTATTTGTGTTTGCTAGGAGCATTTCTATGATGCACTGAGTGGCTAAGGCTAAACCAGGCTTGGTGTTTAAAGACTGTACAGACTAGAACCTGGTAATGTTAAGATTAAACGGATAACATGAGAGAATCATGGGCACAAACATAAAAAATAATCATAGCTTTGTTGCTATTTGGTATAACTAGATTTTCTGTGTTTCTTAACACTCATTTTGAATTTGTCCAGTCAAATTACTTTACAAAAGTCATTTTTATTTTTATTTTTTACTTAAAATTAGTTTTCAAACCAATTGTTTTCATGATTTAACAGGTAGATGTGTTCTTGCTGTTTAATTTTAGACTCCACTGATTGGGAAATATCTGCCCATCACTTGTCCAACATCACAGCCACAAAAAGGGAACACAGATTCTTCCGGCGGCTGACTATTACTTTAGTGAGATTTCTTAAGGTGGGTGTCTTAATTTATTCTTAAAGGGTAACTAAACCCCTGGTCAGAGCCTGACTCCACCCACTGGCAATATTTGAAAAATGCTGGAAAAGTGGGCAGAGATAGAGGGGACGAGCCGAGGGCGGGGCTGAGCGGGGGGCGTGCACCTGAGACCCGCAGTGACGGATTGATTGACAGCTGCTGTCAGACTCTAAAATGGAGAGTGACGCAAGTAGCTTTGCAACAGAGCGGCCATTTGAAGTCGAGGACTTTTCTCCCCCACCTTCACCTGAAGTGGAGGAGGGTGAATTGTCTGTGGACACAGGGCCATATCAATTCGAGCCGCTGGCTCAAACTGCGGTCTTAACTCCCACATCGCGATCGGCATCTGATGAGTTTTGTCAAGTTGATGTCAATAGCGCGCGCTGTCTGTAAGCATATTCATATTCTGTCGCTATGTGAAACAATCCAGCAAAATGCGCCATCGCGTTTGTCGACCAGAGGATTAACTTGAGCCTAACCATAAATTGTGATTAAAACATACATGATCACTCACATCAAGACGCGACTGCGGTGGTGGAGTCCATGCAGGAGGAGCAGCGTTTGGCACTACGTCGCTTTTCAGCGCCAGCTGTGTGGAGAAGCCCATTTCCACCTCTTCTGCATTACCATCCTGACCACTGTACAAAATACAGATAAATCTAACGTTACGCTAACTTGAAGCTATCCTAACTGATGCAATACTATACTACTAACTAACTATGCTTCTAACAATACTACACTAACAACTATGCTAATGAACTACATAGGCTACACGAAATAATCTAAATAACTATATAAATGCTATGCTATATAGATGCTAAAACACTCTATCCTGATCGTTTTAAATACTCGCAATTCCAGCTCCTAACTCACAGTGGTTTTGACGAAACAAGATGGTTTTAATACTGCCAAGGGCGTGGTAGCTCGTACCAAGGGCGTGGTGAGCTGGAACCTGCATACGTCACCAACAACCGCTTACGTCATGAACCACCGCAAACATCCAATAGGAAAATTCAACTGAATCAAAAATTCAAATTCAAATCTGAGAGCTTCCTGCCCCTCCATTGACAGTCTGTGCAACTACCACTTTCAAGCCCTATAAAGGTACATCATTATGCTGCGTTCACACCAGACGCGAATAGCTCATCAAATTTGCGCCTAACGCGTCTAGTTATACGCTTGATGATTGATGTTAGATGTTTGAACTTTTTCCAACATAAACTTGCTGTATTTATAAAACACAAATTGTATTAATTGTAATCGGTCTGATTTTGTGTTGTGTTGTCTAGAGAACCAGCACTCCAGGATTTTTCGAGAAAGTTGGATCTGCGCAGACATTCCTGCTCTATGAAACTCTACTGTTAGCAACTGGACACAACTGATCCACTCGTATCCTGCAACTGATCCACTCGTGTCCTGCAACTGATCCACTCGTATGCTGCAACTGATCCACTCGTATCCTGCGACTGATCCACTCGTGTCCTGCGACTGATCCACTCGTATCCTGCGACTGATCCACTCGTATCCTGCGACTGATCCACTCGTATCCTGCGACTGATCCACTCGTATCCTGCAACTGATCCACTCGTGTCCTGCAACTGATCCACTCGTATCCTGCAACTGATCCACTCGTGTCCTGCAACTGATCCACTCGTGTCCTGCGACTGATCCACTCGTATCCTGCGACTGATCCACTCGTATCCTGCAACTGATCCACTCGTGTCCTGCAACTGATCCACTCGTATCCTGCGACTGATCCACTCGTATCCTGCAACTGATCCACTCGTGTCCTGCGACTGATCCACTCGTGTCCTGCAACTGATCCACTCGTGTCCTGCGACTGATCCACTCGTGTCCTGCGACTGATCCACTCGTATCCTGCGACTGATCCACTCGTATCCTGCGACTGATCCACTCGTGTCCTGCAACTGATCCACTCGTGTCCTGCAACTGATCCACTCGTGTCCTGCAACTGATCCACTCGTATCCTGCGACTGATCCACTCGTGTCCTGCAACTGATCCACTCGTGTCCTGCAACTGATCCACTCGTGTCCTGCAACTGATCCACTCGTGTCCTGCAACTGATCCACTCGTGTCCTGCAACTTATCCACTCGTATCCTGCAACTGATCCACTCGTGTCCTGCGACTGATCCACTCGTATCCTGCGACTGATCCACTCGTGTCCTGCGACTGATCCACTCGTATCCTGCGACTGATCCACTCGTATCCTGCAACTGATCCACTCGTATCCTGCGACTGATCCACTCGTATCCTGCAACTGATCCACTCGTGTCCTGCAACTGATCCACTCGTATCCTGCAACTGATCCACTCGTATCCTGCGACTGATCCACTCGTGTCCTGCAACTGATCCACTCGTATCCTGCGACTGATCCACTCGTATCCTGCTCCATTCGTGTCCTGCAACTGATCCACTCGTATCCTGCGACTGATCCACTCGTATCCTGCGACTGATCCACTCGTATCCTGCAACTGATCCACTCGTATCCTGCAACTGATCCACTCGTATCCTGCGACTGATCCACTCGTGTCCTGCGACTGATCCACTCGTGTCCTGCGACTGATCCACTCGTGTCCTGCAACTGATCCACTCGTGTCCTGCAACTGATCCACTCGTGTCCTGCAACTGATCCACTCGTATCCTGCAACTGATCCACTCGTGTCCTGCAACTGATCCACTCGTGTCCTGCAACTGATCCACTCGTATCCTGCAACTGATCCACTCGTGTCCTGCAACTGATCCACTCGTATCCTGCAACTGATCCACTCGTATCCTGCAACTGATCCACTCGTGTCCTGCAACTGATCCACTCGTGTCCTGCAACTGATCCACTCGTATCCTGCAACTGATCCACTCGTGTCCTGCAACTGATCCACTCGTGTCCTGCAACTGATCCACTCGTATCCTGCAACTGATCCACTCGTGTCCTGCAACTGATCCACTCGTGTCCTGCAACTGATCCACTCGTATCCTGCAACTGATCCACTCGTATCCTGCAACTGATCCACTCGTATCCTGCAACTGATCCACTCGTGTCCTGCAACTGATCCACTCGTATCCTGCAACTGATCCACTCGTGTCCTGCAACTGATCCACTCGTATCCTGCAACTGATCCACTCGTGTCCTGCAACTGATCCACTCGTGTCCTGCAACTGATCCACTCGTGTCCTGCAACTGATCCACTCGTATCCTGCAACTGATCCACTCGTATCCTGCGACTGATCCACTCGTGTCCTGCGACTGATCCACTCGTATCCTGCGACTGATCCACTCGTGTCCTGCGACTGATCCACTCGTGTCCTGCGACTGATCCACTCGTATCCTGCGACTGATCCACTCGTATCCTGCGACTGATCCACTCGTGTCCTGCAACTGATCCACTCGTATCCTGCGACTGATCCACTCGTGTCCTGCAACTGATCCACTCGTGTCCTGCAACTGATCCACTCGTATCCTGCAACTGATCCACTCGTATCCTGCAACTGATCCACTCGTATCCTGCAACTGATCCACTCGTGTCCTGCAACTGATCCATTCGTGTCCTGCAACTGATCCACTCGTGTCCTGCAACTGATCCACTCGTATCCTGCAACTGTTCTTCATCTGCTGAATGTTGTTGACTCGAGCACTACTGTACTGTTGCAGAGTCGAAGGTACTGAATCAACTTCACTGACACAGGACTTATTTTTTACTTTACAATGAACAGAATTCTGCTACAATCCCAGACTAAGGTTACAATTTAACTTTCTGGATTGTTTTGAAATAAAGTTTTGAAAGAGTAATATAGAGTGATGTGTTTATTTCAAAGTGAATTTATTCTTTTCAGATTAAATGATTTGTCAGTTTATTTTACAGTTCTTTAAAGTAGGTAATGCAGAACCCTAATAATAAAAACTGGTAACTCCTTTAGAGTTGTTTTTCTTTGTAAAAAGGTGTTCAAACACCAGGATGGTGTAATACTCGACTCCTAAGGCTGAGAAGAATTCCATGATGAATGATTTTCATCTTTTTTTAAAGTGTTAGGTCGACACCAGAACAGTGTAGAATTGTAACTCTGCCAGTGTTTGCCACAAAGCTGCACCCAGCTGTAAGGACTGGGCTAAAAGGGTGAATCTGAATAACTAAATACATCCTGCTAAAGACCCAAAAAGACTGAATGCAACACACACACACACACTCTCTCTCTCTCAGGAATGGCCAGAGTCATAAAATGCTTTTAACATTCCATGCCATCCCCCATCTCTACAAGAGAGATAACAGAACTCTGACACACACACACACGAACCAACACACACACACATAATGGACCTTTACATTACACGCATAAAACGAGACATTACCAATTGTATATGATATATTCCTGTATGTCTGTGTGTTTCCCAGTCCATGGTAGTTTAGAAATGATCTCCTAGCGTATCAGTGAAACTCTTGAGAGTGTGTATTATGTATTAAGATGTATCTTCATATTCCAAGTATGTGTAAATGTTGTGTTTGGTACCGTTTTAATTATCTCGTTCCAACTGATTTGGTCAGATACAGAAGATTACAGTAAAATGTATGTTTTCTATGTTTTTATCATCTTGTGGAATGATTCTGACAAATTCTGACTGGTCATAAAAGAGGCGGACACGGCCATAGTTTAACTTTGACAAGACAAAGAGAATTTGGCCACCAAAAGTTTCGTTGAATGTCATTGGCCAGTTCGCACCTCAGAGGTGTGGACTCCAGTTCCCCTAAAGAGGACTGAACCTCCCTCTGGACGCTCTCTTGCAGTCTGATCGTCTCAGAGAAACATGTGATGCTAGCGATCTCCTCATGGAGATCTGATCCCACCATGGATCTTTTCTTTTGTTCGTCTAAAGTTCGTCTCTTCTTTAACTTACTCCCGAGTTCGTCTCCCAGGAAAGGAAATGGACTTTGCCGAACTATTTCCTCGGGTAACGTCACCTCAAAGACTTTAAGCCTTTCAAACACTCGCGCCGAATGCCAACGAACGCCACGTGATCCCCCATGGAACAAAGGGGCCACGCGAAAGCGGCCAACCATGCACGCGCCGTGACGGGCCGTGCAAAAACGCTGCGGCCGCGCTCCACACGACGCGCGCAAGCAGGACAGGACCTTCGTTCAACATGCGGGCCGACCGGACCGCGCAAGGAGCCCGCGACACACACACAGACCTCACGTTTGCAAGTATCATTCCCGTTACAGCTTCTAAGAAGCCTTACAATGGTGTTTTCGTGTTGTTTCAGAAGGGTTGATGTCGAGGTGAAATTGTACCAGCTCTGTCTCTCTCCCTCGCTCTCTCTCACCAACTTTCTCCCTTTCTCTCTCTCCAACTCATGTTTACATGGGTACCAATTGTCTAAACGCCCCGCGTCGTCTTAGTCTGTGTTTAATGTTTGTAAATACATGTATCATTGTAGTAAATGCTTAAGTAGTTCAGCTTCATTAAATACATTATATCCTTTTGATTGACTCATTGCCTGTTGCTCATAACCCGAGTCACTGATATGCTTCGATAACGTTGCGAGCTCTTTACAGAAATACCTCAGACGGGTATGTGTAAACTTTATAGAGCAAGAAAACTAATTCTTGTGGCCACAGAATTTGTTTTCACAACTCTATAAATTAATTGACCTAATTAATTTTACCTGTCTTGTAAAACGTGGTCTGTATAATTAGTTACAATTCATTTGTGATTAATTGTGGGGATACACCTGTATGCACGCAGGTAAAATGACAAAGCCTCCCTTAATGGGAGATTTATTAACATGTAAGACTGGGCTGATCCAAATCTGTATGAATAATTATTAGTTATTAATTATTAATTATGACATGCAAATTCCCCATTGATCAGACCCAAGCAGAGTCTTTACACAGCTCTGTAATAGTTTGTTTTGTTCTCTGCATTGGTGGTCATATTTTACTCTTAGTATTCATATTGTGACACTGTGTCAGTGTTGCGAGAGGAAACACTTTTGAAAGTGTTGAGATTTCCAGATTTAAAATTTACTGTCCAAATCCTGAAGGAAAATGACCAGTCCTCATAAAGGTCAGAGATATTTTGACACTACATCCTCCAACCAGCTTCTGCACTGTACAATTTCCAAACTTCATATAAGTGATGTAGGTCATCTAAACATGTAATCTGTACGACACACTTTATATAACACGTATAAAATGGAATTGTCGATATTCGCAGTCCACTATTCTTTTTTAGCCATTGTGCTAGCCTCTTTAAAGTCAGATAGCATTTATGTTGTTTACAGTTATACTGTGGGGCTGTTGAATGCTTGAATTTGATTGGTTGACGAACGTTCTATGGTGCGCATTTTCAATGAAACGCATGGCCAGTTATTTCAAAGGTCCTTGCAGCCAACAACAGCAAAAGAACCACAACTCACAGCAATACGTGACCAAGCAAATAATTATAGTAAACAATAGGATAAAAAAGAAAAATTATTTCAATGTTTTTGCCACAAAATTATGCTTTATTATACATACACAGCACATGCTCTCTCTCCGACCCAAACGCACACACACATACGGACACACACTCGCATAAACGTGTTGTCAGCGTTGCTCTGACGATTTAATCAGTAAAATAGTTTAACAACTTAAAAGCTACTAGACATTATCCTGGAGCGGATAAACTTACAGTCTCACTATAGGAGAACCGCTGCTGCCTAACACTGTTGAAAGACACTTATCGAACACTTATCTCTCTCTCTCTCTCTCTCTCTCTCTCTCTCTATTCATAACAGCATTAATCTGCCCGTATTCTCTAATAAAATTAGCTAGTTGAGTGAAGCGTGACAGCACCACCTGCGTCTCAATGTTGTAATTGTCACAGACATATATTTAAACAGCGCACGGGTCACATTAAATTGATCCCCAGAATTTGTTGGCGGGCCTGATTAAAAGTCGTGGCGTGCTGTGTTTGGCCCGAGGGCCTTGTAATTGACACGTGCTGTAAAGCCTTGCCACCCTCAGCCCCCTCTTGTATTGCCAGCCAGCAGCCAGGTGCGGTTCGAGGACCCAATTACGCCTTCTCACGCACCCCCTGCCGACCTGTGGAGACAGGAAGTTGTTGCACCGCACACTCAGACCCTGCTTTGGGCCTTCCGAGACGGGTCCCTGTCTTCCCCCTCGCTGGCCCTCCCGGGTACGTCTGTGGTGCCCCTGGTCCCCCTGGCTTAGTTTGTGGAAGCCTGGAAAGCGCTTCCCAGTCTGTCCAGCTGGCTCCTCCGTACCATCAGACTCGGCTATACGATTCAGTTCCTCCGGCACCCGCCCAGGTACAGGGGTGTTCACTTTACTAGGGTGTTGAGCGAACGGGCCCCTGTCATGCGCTCGGAGATCGCAGTCCTACTGGCGAAGGGCGCGATAGAGCCAGTCCCTCCAGCCGATATGAACACTAGCTTCTACAGCCCGTACTTCATTGTACCCAAGAAAGGGGGTGGGTTACGGCCAATCTTGGACCTGTGTCTTGAATCGGGCCCTTTACAAGCTTCAAGATGCTAACGCAGAAATGCATCCACCCACGAGATTGGTCTGCAGCGATCGACCCGAAGGACGCGTACTTTCATGTCTTCATCCTCCCGCGACACATGCCATTCCTGCCATTCAAGGGTTGAGCATATCAGTATAAAGTCCTACCCTTCGGGCTGGCCCTGTCACCCCGCGTCTTTAGGAAGGTTGCTCCCATGATAGAGCGTGGTATTTGCATCCTCAACTATCTCGATGACTGGCTGATACTAGCTCAGTCTCTGGAACAATTCTGCGAGCACAGGGACCTGGTGCTCCGGCATCTAAGCCAGCTGGGTCTTCGGGTCAACTGGGGAAAGAGCAAACTTGCCCCCGTGCAGAGGATCGGTATTGGATTTTCTCGTTATGGAGCTGGACTCGGTCCACCAGACGGCACGCCTCACAGAGGAACTGAACTGCTTGAATACTGTCAAGAGCAGAACAGTGGCAATCTCCGTCTGACACCCCGGCCTGCCGCCAAACCCTCAGCCTGTGGTCAGACCCTTCGTTTCTCTGGGCCGGAGTGCCCCTAGAACAAGTGCCGCGAACCCCCCCCCCCCCCCCCCCCCCCCCTTTACCCTCTTGGGACTTATCTCTGGTGCTGATGGCAGTGCAGAGACCTCCCTTTGAGCCATTGCAGGCAGCGGAGTTAAAAGTCCTGTCTATAAAAACGGTTATGCTGGTTGCTTGGGCCTCCATCAAGAGGGGGACCTGTATGCATTTTCTGTTGGCGAATCGTGCCTGGAATTCAGGCCAGCTGTTTCTCACGTCATCCTGAGACCCCGGCCTGGATATGTGCCCAAGGTTCCTACCACTCCCTTTCGGGATCAGGTAGTTAACCTGCAAGCACTGCCCCCGGAGGAGGCAGACCCAGCCCTGACTTTTCTCCATCCCGTCCGTGCTCTGCACCTGTACCTGTACAGAACGCAAAGCTTCAGGACCTCAGACCAGCTCTTTATTTGTTACGGAGGCCAGCAGAAGGGAAAGGCTGTCTCCAAGCAGAGGTTGCCCCACTGGATAGTGGATGCCATCATCTTGGCGTACCATTTCCAAGACGCACCATGACCCCTTGGAGTGTAGCTTCGTCCTGGGTGCTGGCACAGGGTGCCTCACTGACAGATATCTGTAGAACTGCGGGCTGGGTGACACCAAACACGTTCGCCAGATTCTATAGCCTCCGTGACAAGCCGGTAGCTTTCTTTGTGCTCTCTTCTCTTAGAAACCAGTCAACACCGTAAGCCCCTCTCGAAGTGTCGGCTCAAAGTGTCGCTCGAAGACCGGATATGTGCGCCATTCTTGCTTCAGTTGAGTTCCCCGTTGCCGAACCCTGTTGAGTTCCTTCACATCCCTCGGCATTCGGACGTGGCGAAGCATCCGACGCCAGGCCTAGCACTCGTATGAATTGGTGGAACCTGTGCTAGGCTTGGTTACATATGTTGTGATCCCCCGCTCTGCCGTCTCTGACTGGTGTTGTCTACCCCCTGCTATAGGCCGGAGGCACCCCAGTGACATTCCATATGTTGTACTGCCCGGAACTTCCACATGATACCTCCCTACGGGCAGGATGTGGCTTCCGCAGTGTCTCCCTTTCCACTGAAACGACACGCTTTCCCAATGTCATCCAAGTCTGTCTGAGTGGGTCATGCGGAACAACAGTGGACTTCCCTGGCCTGAGCCCTGTCCCATCTCTGCCTCAATAATGTGAGGGGATCAGGAGGCTCTCGCTAGGCACTGGAAGGTGGCAGCACTAGATGGCGTATTACCTCGTATCCCAATCAGTATGGTATGTCCGAGTCACGTCGAACGTGACCGAACTGAGAGGGAACTTCTCGGTTACGTATGTAATCCTCGTTCCTTGAAGGAGGGAACAGAGACGTAAGTCCAGACGTAAGTCCCATTCCATACCGCTAACCCCAGGCTCTGCTCGGCTCCTCAGCGAAATCCGCTTCCGCATTTATATCCGCACTGCGGGGCGGAGCGTGAGATGCAAATCTTGCACGCCAATGTTCATTGGCTCATTTTATCAATACTCGAAGATGACAGGCTCCCTAAGCGTGATCCCAATCAGTACGGTTCACCCGACTCACGTCTCCGTTCCCTCCTTCAGAGAACGAGGGTTAAATACGTAACCGAGACGTCTCAGCATACACACATAAAATGCTTTATTTCTGTCACTGTGTTGTAAAATAATAGGCTTTGATAAATTAACTTACTCTACCTACAATGATTCTGAACTCCTACCATCATGTACGCTGCTGATGATATTAATGATTTAAAATCAAAGCTTCAATGCTTTTGTGGATTAAAATACCAAGGATCAGATTTACTAACAGCTTGTGCAAGTGCAAACCCTCTTTTGGCATTCAAAAACAACTGTCAGGATTTAATAATGACACGCAAGGAAAAATTAAGGCGAGAAAAGAAAAGAAAGGTGAGGATGGTTATTTTTGCGGCTAATTTTATTGCTTATGCATTTGTAGGAGTTTCCTTTTCAGATGCAGTATTTATGGGAGGAGAATATTTAAATAATAAATGCAAGGTGATTTACTGGTATGTAGATCATTATTTACAGCCCAAAAAAGCATTAAACCAATCGCTAATTTGCACAGCTCTAGGTAGATTGCGTTGGACATTATGGAAATGATCGTCTGTGTTATTTAATTTGCGTGCCATCAGTAGATCACGTGCTGAACTTTACACTTCTATCCGCGCTTTTATGTGATTGCGCTCTCATGCTAATTTGCCCTGGTTATTATTTCTGGTATCAAGTCTGCCAGTACGCACACACTCAAAGCACTTTCTTTAAAGTCCCCATGAATTCAAAATTGACCATACTTACTTTGTTTGCCTACATTGATCGTTTTGTGGTGCAAATTCATCCATGCAAGTCAATCCACACAAAAAATTGTTTCGGCTTCGTAATCTTTAATCAAAATCTGAAATTTCCCCTCCCTTCTGCATTGGAGGACCTTCCCTGATGACGTAGGTTTGACGGTTTGGGTGTCTGCTTAACATCTGTAACCATGCCCCTCCAACTGACAGTAGACAGGCTGAATGACAACACCTACTTTTCTAGATCCAATCAGGTGCTATTTGGAAAAAAAGCAAGGCCCACTATTTTGCCTCATTTAGTATTCCGTTTCTTTGGAAATACATCACAACACTGGAGAAAAGTCGTTTGCAACTTCCGGTTCACGTGGACTTTAAAGTCCCCCTTAAAGTCAATAATTTTACCTCTTAAAACTCATCTTTGATAATCATAATAACATATTTAAACGTTTTTCCTGTGAAAAATGTTTCTTAATGCCTTAAAATAGCTTAAATGTTACTCTAAACTCTTGCTTCAATCAGTTTAGGCGGGACCAAAAATATGCAAATTAGTCCCCGCCTCCACTCACTCACAGCATCTTGGATTACCTGATCCACTCGATCAACTGTAACAAATGCTGCACAATAGCAAGTGGAAATGCTGGTTTAATTAAAAACTTTTAAAAAACTCGTCGGAGTTCTCAGAGGCGGCAGGAAAACCCTGGACAGGCTTCGATTCAGGAATGATCCAAACCATCAGATACTGATCCACAGTGACAGGAGACACTTCAGGGTAATGTCTCGTTAGTTAATGATTAGCTAACATTAATTAACAATGAGCTATATTTTTTTTAAAGCATTTATTAATATTGTAACATTAGTTACTAAAAATGTAATTGTTCATTGTTTGTTCATGTTCACCAAAAAAATGTGTACAGTTTATAATACTAGATTCTCGAGATTTTGAGGCCTATGGTGAGCTTGAAAAAGTACTTTTCAGAATATTAGAAAGGTATATACATTTTATTTTTTTAAATAAAAACAATAACATGTCATAGTAATTGATGCAACAATTCATAGGAATAATGTTAATGCTAGCATATGCAAGGTTATTAGCAAAAAAAAAATGTGCTTGTTATAGCGCCACCTTGTGACCTTTTTTAATACAATTTGTATCTATCTAGCCTCACTTCATGTCATTTTTATAATTATGTGACGTGCAGTTCTGCAGATGGATATTATTTGAGTCAAATCACATGTATTTCTATAGCCCATGCAATACAGACTGATTCAAAGCAGCTTCACAAGAAGCAGATTCAACAAATGTTACAAATTAACAACAAATAAAATTTAAGCTGTGATTCAGCTCTACAAAAGACAATAGTGTCATTATTCAGCTCAATTCAGTTCACTGTTGATTCAGTTCAGTTCTGACTGTGTGAGTGTGTGTGTGTGTGTGTGTGAGTGAGTGAGTGTGAGAGAGAGAGAGTGAGTGTGTGTGAGTGAGTGAGTGAGAGTGTGAGTGTGTGTGTGTGAGAGAGAGAGAGAGAGAGAGAGAGAGAGAGTGTGTTTGTAATATAAACTACTTCTATATTTAAAGGTGTTAACTGTGTTAATTTTACACTGCAAGTTACAACTTAGAAATTATTCATTTAATCACAACAAATTGTAAAAAAAAAAAATGTATAATGAAAGAAGCACACAAAAAGTATGACAGAGCACTAAAACAGACAATTAATTGTCAGACCAATTTCACATTCATGTCAGCCCTGTGTACAGAAGACAATATCTGATCATGTCAGTGGATGTAGTAACACTTCAGTCATTACAAATGGGTTACCATTACCTTATATTATATATTATGCATTATAATATTAATTATGAACCTGCATATAGTAGTTCTTAGTAGCTAGTGTTCAGTGAGGTATGAAAAATAGTAGGCTAGTAACTGATTAGCTATCATTAACTACCACATTCAATTGAGCGCTATTACTTACTAATTTGATCAGAGTTTCTTGTTAGTTAATAGCAGCTAGAATGTTAATAGTGCGTTACTCATTTGTTCCTTTGTAGTTATTCATTAATGAAGGAAGTGTCCTAAACCTGTGCTAATCTTACTGTATCCTCCTCAATAACAGAACATGTGATTTACAGTAGCCTACAACATCAACACAATAAGTACATTTAACTTTTTTATTTTTTTTATTAAGGCTAAGTATGCTACATAGTAGTGAAAGCACCTAATAGAAAGTGTGACTTTCTAATATTTATTTTGGAGTCCAGTAAAGTAATGTTTTCTTTAAAGAGAAAAGTCAGGATAATACTATAGATGTTTGCGAGTATCTGTATATTTAAATGAGTTTGTCCGGCAGAGACAAGAGAGATCCTCCTCGGCCATGTCTCCGCCTCTCTGCTGCTCCACTCCAGCATGTTTTCTCCTCCTCCTCCTCCCTTCTTCCACAGTGATTCAGGGCTGTCCCGACAACACGAGCACACACACGGACACACACAGCACACACTGAAGGCTTTGCGAGATAGATCCACGAGCTGTTGCCCCGCTGCGGGCCGGTCCGTCGGGGAACGATGTGGGTTTGGTACTTTCTGCTCGGCTCGGGTTCGGGATCAGTCGGTGAGTCGCTACGCCAGGCTTCATCCATTGTTTCTCTGAATGTCCTCCGGTAGCGCCATTAGTACAGCAGTTGTTGTAGTGTTTGAGCAGTGCTCAGTCATCGCAGCTGTTGCATTCTTCTACAAACGCACTTTATGTGGCAGCTTGTAACTTTTGTAGCATTAAGTAACGGGTTAGTGAAGCCGGCATGAATGTGCACGCGCTGCTCGCTCCCGGGGACTTGTTTTCCTTTTAAACGGTTCGTTATGTGAACCAGAGAGAGTTTGTGATTTACTGGGTGTACGCAAGAGTTGATATGCGTAGAGTAATGCAGCTAAAACATTAATAAATAAAACAGTTTTAGTGTTTATTTGTTTGAAGCTCGTCAAATAGGCATTATGAATTCAGTGACAATCCTACCATATTCATCAACATCACACGGTCATGACGTTGCGGGAATAATGTTCAAAACAGTAATGAGATCTCGTGTGTCGAGCACATAGTACACAATACACACACAATAGTGTGTGTATCTGCTGAAAGTCACCTAAACACCATTGGCCAGATAAACAATAACCTACTGAGACTAATCAAATAGACTAAAAAGAGTATATATTTTTTTAGATTTTCATAACACAGCATTAGGGTTAAATATGTTGCAAACATTACCAACTTCTTGTGCCTAAACTCAAGCAACATGAATTAGAATGGTTTTATTGGAGCGGAAGTCTTTTAATGGTCTGACAGATCTAGATCAGTTTTATGTTTGAAATATTTTGGCTTTGTACTCTTTTCTTCTCAAAGTTGCTGTGTGTTCAGTTGGACGGCCGTATCATGAAAGAGATTTCTGAGACAAGCTTTCCAACCCGATCTGGCACTGCGTGCGCATCTGTATGACAGGCTCTTTATATGCAAACATTACCTTTTACATGCATGATTTCTCAATCCACAACACATTTACACACATTTCACATGCGTCTGATATGCAGTATTCAGTTACATTTCATTAATCGATCAGCAGGAAGCGGCAGAACTTTTAAAGCCCACTGAGACAACTCAAATGAACCAAATGGATTTTAAATCAATAAAGTAAGAGGAATTATTATTATTATTTCATATTTATTTGTCAGGGACTATGCATATAAAAGTATTATCTCACAAGAGAAGAGATGCTTTGCTACAGATTTACTTGCTAATTTCCTTCTGCAGTCCCTGGACAAGTAAATAATGCAAATACAATTACAGAAATGCATGAAAATACATGTACACAGTGCCGTATCTATGCATAGGCATTTGCTTATGACAATTACATTGAGGAGAATATATATATATATAAATTATTATTTGTATTATTTCACTCTAATGCTAAAACTCAGTAAGACAATTGCTATCTAAATGGATGCAATTTTAAATATTGGGCAGAAACCTTGTATTTCCATATTTCGTAATTTTTCCCCCTAAATCATTGTATTGTTAACCCTTTAATTCTGTCTGTGCGTTTTATAAATATTTAACCAATGAAACGTTTAAAAAGAGCTTGTGACTAAACCTCATAAATCCATTTGGTCCTCAAATTAGCTATGTTTCCATCCACCTATTTTTATGCGCACTTTGGGATATTGCATAAATAACTGCTGGATGGAAATGCCAAGATGCACATCAATTCTAAAAATGTGCATAAAAAACATACATGCTTGTTTGAGTTGGATAAACTACTACATCGCATAAACTACGATGGAAACACATTTGCCGAATAAATTCCTTTATGCACTTCAAAAACGTCATGTGGCTTTGGGACGAAGGGTCAGCATAACTGGATAATCTAATGCTATAATCCACACTCTACAGAATTAGTTAATCTCTGCATCTTTAATAGTTAAACATTTTAAATGAAGTAAAAAATCTTCAAATGAGTTACAGATATAATACCTTGTATGCAAAGATGTTAGCCAATAGCAGTGGGCGTTTGCATTGAAGTGTTAAAGAGACACGCCCCTTTAATCAGCCTGTAAATCTAATACTATTAGCATTACAAGTGTGCGCCTCAGGAAACATGATACAATTAAATCATGCCGTTCATGATCCCTGTGCCTAAAACACGGAAGCCTCTTCCACTTGTGAATCTGTAATCCTGCTGTCAGTCCTGTCCATGATATCAGCGCATCTCTCAGACCTTGGCCAGTGATGTCACAGTGTGCTCATCTGGGAAGTGGGATGTTTGCAAACAGTAACCTTGCAGTGTCCGAGTGAGTGTCGTCGATGAAATGACCAAGGAGAGCTATGGCTCGGATGTTCTGCTGGACCATATATCAGTTGTTGTGGCAAAAATGTAAAACCTTCCACGGTTAATTCGCCAGAGTTTGGTGACATGAATCATACAATTTATGCCGAGCTGTTTGACTGAAAGATTTCTGTCCAGGCAGTGTTTCTTGGGTCTAAAGTATTCAAAAGATGCTTGAAACTCTCTCTCTCAACCTCTTGAATTGGAACCATGTCTTTTGCGATGTAATAGGTGACAGCTTTATGTCGTAAGACGCTTTTTTGCCTAAGGGTGTACTCACACTAGGCACGGTTGCCATGAACCGGGCCCGAGTACGATTGTCCCCCCTCCCCACTCCCCCTCTGGCCTGCACTCACATAGGGTTTCAGCATTCGTGCCGGAGCACGCTTACGTCATTATGGTGCGACGGTTTCGGGATAAACAAGAAGAGCGGCGCTCTCTGAACACAATGGAGTCCAGCGCTCTGTTTTCTTTGTGGATAATAATACTGTGCCCGCAGTTTTTTTACCTTGTCTCTACACTGCTCGGTAGTTCTTTGATATCCATGACGAAGAAGATAGTCACGGATTTTTCTAAATATATCTGAGTTTTTATGTGTTTTGTCCAGCTGTTCTTGTATGCTCTCCTCTGCCCAAATTTCCAACAAGCATTGCACCTCTGCCGTAGACCAAAGCGACCCTTTCGCCGCCATGTTGGTTTTGGAGCGTCGCAAAACCATGACGTCACGCGTCCTGTTCCGTGCTCCAGCACGGTTAGCGCTCACACTGCATGCGAACCGCGCCCGAGTCCAACTGAACCGTGCTCTGGCCCACCTCTTCCAAGCGGGCCAGGGCCGGCTAATCGAGCCGCCTCCGGGCACGGTTCGGAGCACTCACACTAGTCAAACGAACCGCGCTTTGGTGGTCAAACGCACTCGGGCACGGTTCAAACTGGCTAGTGTGAGTACACCCTAAGTTTGCTGTGTGTTTTTGTGAGGTTACCCTGGATGTACAGTTGACTCACGAAGCTTTTCAAATTTGTCATATTGTGCAATTGGCTGCATTGATCATAAGCTGCCGGAAATGGAAGAGACTGAGTTAGCATTGCTTCTCGCATCGCTGCATTATTGACATGGACTCGCTGAAGTTATACTCATGTGACTGACTCAAGAACAAGTTCAGATGAGATCTGCACTCCAAGGATATCAAGAGAAGATCAAGCATCCACGTCACAGCTGGCCATAATATACTTCTGATTCATCTCTGAATGTCTTCACATGGCTCATTGTTCTCACTGTTTTAAAGCTTTTAGGTTATTGGCAACAAACTTGTTGCTAAGGTTGTCGTTTTGCTTCTAGTCGTTTTCAGTAAAATGCTTGTGCTCAGCTTATGCGATCATATTGGCAATGTGCGTTACTTAAGGCCTCATTATGCTTCTGAGTCAACTCCACGGCGTAGCTACACCGTCACTCCTACGGCGTCGTGGCCGTTTTATGGTTCTGCGTTGCATTTCACCGCCAGAACGCTAGGGGGGTGTGTGGTTCGCGAATCTCTTTGCTAGTTTGTTTTGGCTCCATGCGCCTGGTTCCACTTTTTCATTTCCGACAATGGCGAGCGAAAGAGAGAGAATGTTGTTGCAGCTGGAGCTAATCGACGTTGAACAACAAATAATTTTATTGCAAATGTTTAATCCCAGAAGAATCAAACGTTCCTCAACTTGATCCTTCGTTGAAACAAACAGTGCAGTGGTCACTTTAAAAATGGCGGTACAGCAGGAGGGGGAAACCGGAAAAAAACTACACTCCGGAAATGATGTTTAATCTGACCAATCACAGCCCTTGCGGTCTGCGTCACCTCGACACGTAGTTAACATTTTTTGGAGGTGCACGTCGAGCTACGGCGGAGGGGTCGGAGAGGGGTTCGCGGCGACGCAGAGGGGTCTGCGGGGGTACGCCGTCAGTTCGACGCAGAAGCATAAAACAGGCTTTATCTGTTGTCATTGGCAACTTTCTTGTCGCTGCAACATACTGTGCCTTAAAGGGATAGTTCACCCAAAAATGTCAATTCTGTCAGTAATTACTCACCCTCATGTTGTTCCAACCCCGTAAGACTTTTATTCATCTTCGGAACACAAATTAAGATATTTTTGATGAAATCGCAGAGCTGGCGAGAACTGAGAAGATGACGCTCACGATCATTTGATGGGAAAGTGTGAAAGGTAAGCCATTCATTTTGCGGCATTGGTAAGGCACTTTTACATTTTCTCGTTGGTTTCTCACGATTCGGACATCCAGGAAATGCACAGTTTAGAACCATTTTACACACTAAATCGAGACCCATCTGCTTTCATCTTTGGGTGAACTAACCCTTTAACTTATCAGGTTGAGTCAGGTCGCCTTTATTTATATAGCACATGAGGCACATATTCAAGCAGCTTCCAGTGATAGAAAGGAAATAACGTTCATGGTGCAAATGAAATCATTTCTGCTGTGGCGCAGCTCTAAAGAGACATAGTAAACAGTCGCTATTCAGTCGAGTCAGTTCAGTGTTGATTCTGTTGGGGTATCAGACACGCTTGTTCCATCTAGTGGTTATTGGAAACATGCTTTTTTCTAAAAGCTTTATTTGGTATTGGAAACATGCTTTTTCTTAAGGCTATCTAGTTGTATCTAGCAACTGTTATCAAATATGCTTGTTATGTTATACTATTATACTTCATATTATACTAGTTTATGCTAGAACTAGTTTATTCGGGTACCAGCAACGCTTATCTTAAAGCTGATGTTTAAAACTTTATGCTCTTTATGCTATCCGATTATGTTGGAACATTCTGTGTTGAAGTTAGCAACATATTTGAGTCAAGTCAAGTCACATTTATTTATATAGCGCTTTTCACAATACAGATTGCATCAAAGCAGCTTCACAGTGATAACATGAAAGTAGTACAACACAGTTCAATAATATTGTTGAATATTAAATATCCCCAACTAAGCAAGCCAAAAGCAAGGCGACAGTGGCAAGGAACCAAAACTCCATCAGATTGGATGGAGAAAAAAACCTTGGGAGAACCCAGGCTAGTCAGGGGCCAGTTCTCCTCTGGCTAACAATCATAGGGTTTTAAAGAAGCTTTACAGTAAGTGCATATCAGAAGTATCTAGAAAAAATACATTTAGTTAATCATGTAATATTAAGGGGATAACATATCGCCGGCGTTGAGTCGTCTCTTCGCAGGCGTTGAGTCGTCTCTTCACAGGCGTTGGTCTTCTCATCACAGGCGTTGGGGCATCCGAAATCCCCGTGAGAGGCAGGATACAAAACTGGAGCCTACGAACGCCATTTTTCTCGGGACAAGCGTCCCGAGATAACAGCAGAAAGGCAGATGGGAAATAATTAGCATAGCTGATGTTCATAATGATTTTCATTACACGGGAGTAGGTGTTAGAAAACCATAATCTCACAACTCTCCGCAACCCAAACTCTCCGCAACCCAACCGCAACCATACGGACCGACCCGTTTGTCTATAAGGCTGTCGAGCCCCACTGGTGCGTTAAGCAGTTTCAGTGGCAAACGGTTCCGTATGGCATAGCAGAGGACTAAAAGGTAAGCATTATGTGAATGCTTGACTAAAGAGACACGTCTTTAGTCTAGTTTTAAACTGTGTCAGCGAGTCAGAGCATCGGACCGTATCGGGAAGGCTATTCCAGAGTTTTGGAGCTAAATGCGAGAATGCCCTCCCTCCTTTCGTGGACTTCGATATCCTAGGAATGACCAGAAGCCTTGAATTTAGTGATCTTAGAGAACGCGGTGGATTGTAGGGCGAAAGAAGGTCCGTTAAGTACATAGGAGCTAAACCATTAAGGGCTTTATAGGTCAGTAGTAGTACTTTGTAATTGATACGGAACTTAATAGGTAACCAGTGCATAGATGATAAAATCGGTGTTATATGATCATATTTTCTTGATCTAGTAAGAACTCTAGCGGCTGCATTTTGCACTAACTGTAGCTTGTTTATTGAGGATGCAGGACAACCAGCTAATAAAGCATTACAGTAATCTAGTCTCGAGGTCATGAATGCATGAACTAACTTTTCTGCATCAGAAACAGATAGCATGTTACGTAATTTAGCAATGTTTCTAAGGTGGAAAAAGGCTGTTCTTGTAACAGATGAAATATGATTTTCGAAAGACAAGTTGCGGTCTAGTATAACACCCAGGTCTTTTACTGTAGTGGAAAAAGTAACAGGACATCCTTCTATATTAAAGTCGTATTGTAAGAGGTTTTGTGTGTAGTTTTTTGGACCAATAAGTAATACCTCCGTTTTATCTGAGTTTAATAGCAGGAAATTACGCGTCATCCAGCATTTTATATCTTTGAGACATTCTGTCAATTTAGATGAGGTAATGTTTTCATCTGGTCGTGATGAAATATATAATTGAGTGTCGTCAGCATAACAGTGGAAATTAATTCCATGTTTTCTTATAATATTACCAAGTGGCAGCATATATATTGAGAATAGCAGAGGGCCTAGCACCGATCCTTGCGGTACTCCGTAGTCTACTGACGTTAACTTTGATTTTCCCCCGTGTAAAGAGACAAAATGATAACGGTCAGATAAGTACGATCTAAACCAGCTTAATGCCTGTCCCTGAACACCAGTGTAGTTTTGTAGTCGATCCAAGAGTATTTTATGATCTATAGTGTCGAACGCGGCGCTAAGATCAAGTAGGACAAGTATTGAGATACAGCCTTGATCCGAAGCTAAGAGTAGATCATTTGTAATTTTAACTAGCGCAGTTTCTGTACTATGATGCGGTCTGAATCCTGACTGGAATTTTTCATAGATATCATTTTCTTGCAAAAAAGAGCACAGTTGAGCGGATACAACTTTTTCTAGTATTTTGGACATAAATGGAAGATTTGAAATGGGTCTGTAATTAGCTAGGTTATTTGGATCTAGTTGCGGTTTCTTAATGAGAGGTTTTATTACTGCCAACTTGAATATTCTTGGAACATGACCTAAGAATAAAGACGAGTTAATAATATTGAGAAGAGGCTCTTCCACTACAGGTAACACTTCTTTCAGTAGTTTAGTGGGTATTGGATCTAATGAGCATGTTGTTGGTTTAGATGCAATAATAAGTTTATTTAGCTCTTCCTGTCCTATCGTTGTAAAGCGGTGTAGTTGTTCTAGAGGGGCCATAATTGAGGTTGAAGCATAAGAGACCATAGAGGATTGTACATTTATAATTGTGTTTCGAATGCTTTCTATTTTCTCATTGAAATAATTCATAAAATCATTACTACTAAACTGTAACGGTATATTTTGCTCTGGTGATGTCTGTTTATTTGTTAGTCTAGCCACGGTGTTAAATAAGAACCTTGGATTATTTTGGTTATTTTCTATTAGTTTGCGGAGGTGCTCAGCCCTGGCTGTTTTTAGAGCCTTTTTATAACGTGACATACTGTCTTTCCACGCGATTCTAAAGACCTCTAAATTAGTTTGTTTCCATTTACGCTCTAGGTTACGAGTTTCTCTCTTGATATCATGCGTAACACTGTTGCACCAGGGTGCTTTAGTTTTCTCTTTAGCCTTTTTTAATCTAATTGGTGCAACAATATCTAATGTACTAGTGAAAATGGTGCTCAAACTGCTAGTCATTTCCTATAGTTCATCTGTTTGTTTGGGTTCACTGAACAGCTGAGATAGATCAGGTAAGCTATTTGAGAATCTATCTATAGTGGTTGGAAGGATTGTTCTGCCTGGTCTATAACGTGGCGCAACATGACATATTTCAGCAGTACGTATTATGCACGTTACCATGTAATGATCAGTGACATCATCACTTTGCGGTATAATATCTATATCAGTTGGATTGGTTCCATATGATATAATTAAATCTAGTGTATGATTTAGACGATGAGTGGGACCACGGACGTTTTGCTTGACCCCAAAGGAGTTTAATAAATCTGTAAACGCAGCCCCTAACGCATCATTTTTATTGTCTACGTGTATGTTAAAATCTCCAACAATTATTGCTTTATCGACATTGACCAATAGATCCGAGAGAAAGTCTGCAAACTCTTTTAGAAATTCAGCATATGGCCCTGGAGGTCTATATACAGTAGCCAAGGCTAGAGATAATATGGATTTCTTTCTTACATCTAAGAGCGTAACATTTAGCATAAGTACTTCAAACGAATTAAATCTGTGACCTGTTTTCTGAGAAACATTAAGAATATCTTTATAGATTGTTGCAACACCGCCGCCACGACCAGTCAGACGGGGCTCATGCTTATAACAGTATCTTGGCGGAGTAGACTCATTTAGACCGAAATACTCATTTGGTTTAAGCCAGGTTTCAGTAAGGCAAAGTATATCGAAATTATTATCTGTGACCATTTCATTTACAATAACCGCTTTAGGTGTGAGCGATCTAATGTTTAGAAGACCTAGCTTTAGAAATTCTTTTTGTTCACTGATATTTAGATTTTCTGGTTTAATTACAATAAGATTTTTGCTAGATCCTGCACTAGATTTATTGTTTGGCTTCACTAAACGAGGAATAGACACAGTTTCTATATAATGTTCTTCACTACGTATATCAATTAAGTTTGGACAGCAAAGACTGTGATTTGGATTTTGACTTATTAGTCATCTGGTGCGTAACGTCTTGGAGATATTATCCGACAGAACAGCCGCTCCGATTTTGCTGGGGTGAAGGCCATCAGCACGGTACAGCCTGGGTCTCTCCCAAAACAGATTCCAATTATTTACAAAGAGCAGTTTCTGTTCATTACACAGTGACATTAACCATTCATGTAGTGCAAATAGTCTACTGAACCTTTCCTGTCCTTGTCGGTACGTGGGAAGCGGTCCAGACACGATGATCGTTGCCTCAGGCGCTGTGTTGCGTACTGTCTCGATCAGGCTCATGTAGTCCCTCTTCAGAACCTCCGTCTGCCGCAGCCTGATGTCGCTCCCTCCCGCATGCAGCACCACAGCTCCGACGCGCTCGTCCCCGGTCAGGATTTCGGGAACCTGTGCAGCGACATCAAGAACACGAGCACCAGGAAAGCAGTGAGAGCGCACCTTACCTTTACCTGAGGTAGCACGGACATGGCGGACCATGGACGTGCCGATGATCACGGCGTCGTCGCGTTTCGACTCGCGAAGAGGGGAGAAGCGGTTCCGAGTGGAGATCTCAAAGACCGGGAGGGGCGGAGGAGTAGCTCTGGTCCTGGCTCGCGTCCTCCGCTGCGTGATCCATGGTCCATTGTGTTGTGTCGGTGCCGGAGTAAATGAAGCCCGAGATGATCGCGTCCTTCTGGACAGAGAAACACACGGAGTAGACGAACTCGGAGTTAAAGAGTTACTAACCACTAACTTGTGAGCATCGGCGCGTGCTGCTTCAAGTGCTGATCGCCGATCCAACAGCTCGGCTTGCTTTTCCAGCAGACCACGGATCTGTTTCTCCACGGATTCCAGCTCCAGATTCACCGAGAATAGCTCGAAAGTGTCCTCACCTGCACTCAGAGGTAAAGTTAGACACGCATCCGATATGTTCGCCATTATAACAAATGAGCTGTAAATTGTAGCTGTACAATTGTAAATTGTAAAAAGTGAGACTTGATGTTTTTATGTTACATACATACAACTGTTACACTTAAAACAAAACCTATATTATATATTATATAAAAGCTATATTATGAGTCAAGGTGTCACAGACACACAATTCGTCATGTTTGTCTTCACAATCGGGGATTCTTTAAGAAAAACAGTATGTGTGTCAGGTTGAGTGCAGGTAGCTGAAGACGAGGACAGAAGGTTCTGCAGTATAGTTGATTTATTTACAAAACTTAACTTCAGGAACAAAATAACAAACTCTAGAACTTCAGTAATACAAACACACACAACCATACACGGACGACGACCAACAATTTGAGTCTTAAAGCTTATCTAGAGTATCAGTAACATGCTTGTGCTTAAATACAGAGTAGGTACGTTTCACTGCAGAGGTCTGTTATTCAACACTAACAACATCGTAGCTTGATGATCCCGTGAAGGAGTGTGGAATCATGGGAGTCTCCACAGCGATGACAGTACGACGGAGCAGAAATCATGTTCATGAATGAGGAAGCACACTGTATTCATAGCTTATCTGCGCACTGCATCTGACTCAGAGCTACAGGGTGTATGCTTCCCCGACTGGACTACACTAGTTTTAGTACTAGTCTGTGATTATACAACATGCTTGTTGTATCAGATTTTGCACCCAGGTTGGAGTGATGCTTCACCCATAAGATTGGATCTATAGTGCTCAACATATGCCGCTAACATCAAGATGTATTAACCATTCTATCAGCATCAGTTGTGTTGGGGGTATTTTCTTGGTTTCTAAGTCTGCATGATCCGGAAGTTGCCACAACATTGATTTTCGTCATCATGACGTATTTCCAAATTAAGAGGATAATTGAGAGGAAATCTCCATCTCTCATCTCTAGCTCACAGCAGTTGATTGTTGCAGGGGAACAGTTAAGGATGTTTTCGCCCAAGTGGTCATCTGACGCATCAGAGAAGGAACACCATTCAAGAAGGGAAGCCATCTTCATATTTTGAGTAAAGATTATTGAAGACAACTTGCACGGATGAAGGTTTACCACAAGACTACAGCCAAGAAGCATGCACATCTGCTCCTGCATGCTCCTTCAGTATTATCAGCAGCTGTGGCGTTTCTCAAGGGCTAATTACCCTCCTCCCTCCCCAGCTCCTCCTGTCTCAGTCAGGGCTTGGCATTCTGATTCCCCTTTGGATCAGACTTGTTTCTCAAATTATGTTGTACATTAAAATATTAAAATTAATGATACCTGCAATACATTTATGTTGGTTCTGTTCTGTTCCCTACCACTGCTCTCCCTGCTCTTATCCAAGCTAGGCTGCATGGATGCACAGGGAGTTCTTGCCCAGAACAGAACAATACCGCCAATCCAATCCAAGTTCAAGAGAGCGAATCAGAGAGAGAGAGAGAGAGAGAGAGAGAGAATGCCTTGGCTTTTGCCACCATTCAAATTTAAACACTTCACCCTTTTCTGTACCATGAGATAACAACAACCTGAAATACATAAATAGATCACTGAATAAGTAAGTAATATGTGTGTATGACTGTGACGACCCATGTGGGGTTTTCCGCAGTGCTAGATTACATCAACTGATTACTGGATTACATCGACGACACATGCTGCTTACTTCCAACATGGCATCATGACTTTGCGTAAACATACACGCCACTTTCAAGTCAAGTGGCGTTATCTATACGCATTTTGAGCTATCCGCGTGTGTCCACGCCGAAACGAACCATCATCTTTTGCGTGTATGTCTACGCCGTTAAATGTCCGAGCGAAACGAAGCAAAATGTAGATCTACATCTGGGGAGCGATATTTTTTTTCCTAGGATGGTAGGGGAAGACTCATAAATGGTATAAACCCCAGTGACGGGTAGGTTTAGGGACGGGGTTGGGGTAGGTCATATATTTATATATACAGTAATGTAACGTTAAGTCAACGGCGTTCATAAACACGCTGAAAAGTGATTATGCGTGTTGATAGCACGCCAAAAAAGGAAATACGAATTGGCGTGTCATACATACGCCATTTCATGAGATCAGTCTGTTACTTCCCTTCGGGCCTTTAAAAGAAGCAAGACCGATGGCAGACGGGGGGGGGGGCTATTTGATAAGTTTACTTTTGTGATTCGTTTGGTTGTTTCGTTTTGCACACACCACTATGCTACAGCACATTACATTCCCATGCATTCATTTAGCATTACACAACTGATGCCTGTGTCTGGAATCTAGTTTCTAGAATTCGTTTCACCAGTCATTTAATCTTCAATATAAAGATTGTAAATACAATCGTCTCTTTTCTTCAGATTGCCAGCTTCTTCCTGGAAATAACTTCACGACAGAGTGCAACATTCCAGGAAACTTTATGTGTGGGGATGGCGAATGTATTCCTGGAGTTTGGCAGTGTGACGGCTTTCCAGACTGCGTCGACAACAGTGACGAGAAGGGTTGCCGTAAGTCTCACTTTCACTGCACACGGAGCTGGACAATTATGAATGTTTATGTCTGCCTTGGCTCACAAAATCATTGATTATGCACCAATTAGCTCAAAGGGAGTTATGTATAATTAATTGTGATAAATATTAGCTGTAAGAATTAACTGATGTAGCATTGTTAATATTACAATCAAGTAGTCTGCTGAAATGTGTGTTAAGCAAATTATTAAATGTTAATTTCAGTTTGTATTTGTGACAAATATTATAGAATGCAAATAAATCCATGTATTAGAAAACTTAAGTTTGAATATTAATGCAATATTTATGTAAGAGAGCTTTGCTCCGGATAGTGTGATAATAGATAGACTACCAAGTGAAGAAGTTGAAAATTCTGTTAATCGGGCAATGCAAGGAACTACTGTATGTAAACAGTGCAGGTGCACAATCCTGATGCGAGGAATTGGTTTGCTGCTAAATCTGCTCAAACATTTTTAATGTTTAGTCTGATTGGGTGTAATAGAATAGATTAACATGCTTTAATGTTCAAAAAACATTTTTCACATACTGTACATTATTGCAGCTCCTCTTTTCCCAGTCTGTCTGAAACACGCTTTCTACAAAGCCCCATCCTTCTGAAAAGTTCAGAGTGCTCTGATTGGCCAGCTGACCCAGTGTGTTGTGATTGGCCAAACACCTCAATCATGTGTGGGAAATGTAACCATATTGCGAGCTTCAGCTTCCAAGACTTCTTAAGCATTTTTAACCACACAGTTATTAATGTTGTCGGATTTACCGTATCATTCGGATTCTAGGCCTCCAAATGCGACCATTTTTCCTGCCGGTGTGACTAAAACTATGTTAGAGCTCGCGCTAGCGTGACCACAGCGTTGCCTGACATCAAATGGCAAATGAAATGAAAGCGTAATGAAACTTTGCTACTCACTTGTGCTGCATGGGCCATATATCAGTTCGGACCAAAAATAGGTCAGCCGTTACTACACAGCCCTGGGAGATCCAGTGAAGAAACCCATTGAATTTGCCACAGAATTAATAACATTGCTGTTGTTGACGAGCACACGTTGATCTGATTGGTTACAAGGTAGTTTGTGACATCAGAAACACCAGCGATTTCTGTGTTTTTGAGACTGTCTTTGGTTCACTGCAGTTTTAAAGTCCCCGTGAACCGGAAGTTGCAAACGACTTTTCTCCAGTGTTGTGACGTATTTCCGAGAGAAACGGAATACCAAATGAGGCAAAATAGTTAGCGTGGCTTTTTTCCCAACTAGCACCTGATTGGATCTAAAAAAGAAGGTGTTTTCATTCAGCCTGTCTACTGTCAGTTGGAGGGGCGTGGTTACGGATGTTAAGCAGACGCCCAAACCGTCAAACCTACGTCATCAGGGAAGGTCCTCCAACGCAGAGGGGAGGGGAAATTTCTGATTTTGATTAAAGATTACTAAGCCAAAAAATTTTTTTGTGTGGATTGACTTGCATGGATGAATTGTTTACCACAAAACTATCAATTTAGGCAAACAAAGTAAGTATGGTCAATTTTGAATTCATGGGGACTTTAAGGAGAAAATATTCAGCAACAGTGTTGACTTATGAATTTACACATGATTTGTCTTAAAGCATATTAAACACCACATACACATATAAACAACATTAAAAACTTAACTTTCACCACAGGCGGACTCTAAAAATAAAAGAGACATTAAATTACCGTTGTAACCGGTAGGCGGCTGCAGAGCTATTAGCTTTTTCCACTCCCTTATATATATTTGTTTTACCATTTTGCTTTTGAATGAATATTTAGACATTATGATAATGAATGATGATAATTAAAGTTAATTGTATCTACATCTCAACTCAAGCTCAGCGCTTTATTGTTAGCCCCTCAGTGCTACCAAATCAGGGGCCTGTGAACTTAAATTAAACTGCACATTGTAATTTCTTTAAGTTACGTTTATTACCAAGGCACTTGTCAGTAATTCAGTAAAAATGCAGGGAAATGTGAATTAGGGGTGGGCGCTATACCGGTATGAACGTGACTACCGGTATTATGTTGTACCATGATATATGGATTTTGCGATACCGAGAATACCGTTAGATATTCATAAATTCAAATTTTGCAGTTATTTTGTTTTGTTCAATTTGGTATTCTTTACAACTTTTAACACTACTAATGACGATACAAAATCGAGGCTGAACTGAACGTTTAACCTTTTCCTCTATTGTGTCCAACTCACGTGATGCACAGGCATTAATAATCAAACACAGAGAGCATGGTAAAAGTCCAGTGTTTCCCACACAGACTAATTCGTGGCGGTGCGCCACAGAATCAACACCGGCCGCCACATAATGCGTTTCGTTATTCATTTTTATTTTTTACGCTATTTAAAACACACAGTGTATTCATTCTCTGCCATTCTTTCACTGTGACAGATTGTGACTCCGTCTCTGTCACTCACGCATCTCTCGCGCACACACACACACACACACAGTAGCATCTGTCTATGAAGCGCCGGACTGGACAAAAGCGAAGCGAACTCCGCGAACGACAACGAGAGACAGCGTGTGTCCGAGCATTAGTAAATTGATACATAGTAATATAAGAGGTATGGAAGTTCGATAAATGGACAACAATATAAATAAAAACAACAATTAAATTCTCACCTCTGAATTAGCAGTATGTAGCCTACTTCTCTCTTTTGGTCAGTATACAAAAACTTCTCGTTTAACATAATGTTGTCTTCAATTAGGCCTAAGTGTCAAACCTCTCTGAAATCACACTATTTCATATTTATTGATTATAATGTATTCAATAAACCAAACTCCAGTGTTACTCATCTCATCTTACGAATTATTAATGAAGGAATTATTTTGACCACCGCAAAATAAAAAGTGGAAAGAGATAACAAGTGAATTCAGGCCTACCTCATGTTGCACGTTTGCACATTTTGAGTAAAACAATGGCACAATAAAAACATATTTTTCAGGTCTATGTCCAATTAAATCCCTCACCTTTTTCTAGTTATAGGGTTAAAATACATATTTTGCCTGTAATTTAACTAAGGTGTACTAAAATGTGATTCCAATTTTTTTCCTCATATCGCAATATAATATCGATATCGACAGTGAAAAATATTGTGATATGATTTTTTGCTCATATCGCCCACCCCTAATGTGAATAGCAGGTTGATTTAAAGTGAGCCCCTAAATATTCTGCTTGTGCTCCTAAATTTTTCAGTCAGGGGCTACAGTGCTCCTAGTCGAAAAAGTTAGTCTGGAGCCCTGGATTCTGAAAATGCGAATGATCAAGCTGATCGATCAGAACCAACTTTTGAGTTGTACTTCTCAGGAACAGCTTTATACATTTTTTTTTTTTTTTTGCTTTTACATCCAAACAGACAGTGTCTCCGCGTCATGACGACAACACTTCAATTCACTGAAACCTTGCGTTCTACCTTGCGTATGCCTGGGCCTTATGCTAATATTTCACATTGTGATGTAGATGTTTGAGGAAGCAATGTCTGGACTTGGATCGAGGCGTTTTAGGCAGGTCTGGATCAGTGTTCTCTGGTAGATAGAAAGAGCTTTGTTACTTTGCAGATCTCATACATGCACAAACAGATAAATTACACACTAAAGGAAAAGGAAAACATTTAAAGGCATCATATTGTCACACACCTCAATGGCACTGCATTTCCCAGCATTCCTAATGGTTCCCACCTGCACTCAATCAGCCATCACATGATCACCTGCACCTCCACGTCATCATCGCTGTGTATTTAAGTTCCTCCTTGTGTTCACTTCTTTGTCCGGTATTGTTTGTGTGTTGCACACTGTCTCGCATTGTTGCCTCTTTTGTTAGTACTTGTTTAATAAACCTTGGATTTATCTTCATCTTCGTCTTCTTTGGATATCAGCGTTACAGAATACCGGACCTTCAGAATGGACTATGCAGTTAAGTTTGCTGCTGTGGCCCAGAGGGGCCACAATTTCTTGGATACCACAGAGTTCTACCGTCTTGCTGTCATGGCTCCTTTTGATGATGAGACCCTCAAATCCCTATTCTGGATCGGTGCCAACTACCACCATCCTGTAGCCCTCCCAGACACCACAGGACTAGGATGGGGAGAGGCCATCATTAGGTGTCTGGAGAGTGTCTACCCCTGGTCCAGACTGCAGCCAGAGTCTCTTCACATCATGCCTGCCCAACCTGAGTTTCTTCACGTCATGCCAATCGAGTCTGAGTTTCTTCATGTTAGTCCTGCCGAGCCTGAGCTTCACGTCAGTCCTGCCGAGCTAGAGACTAGAGGGCTGCATTGGGATTGAGTCCCGCCGGGTCCCGCGGGACCCAACGCAAATCTCGCGGGAGCGGGCGGTTTGAACTTTGCTGCGGGCGGGAATGGCCGGACAAATAAAACCCCTGCGGGATCTGGAGGTAGCCTAACGACATGATGGAGATGTCAATGATGTGGAAAAGAACCTTAAACGAGGTATTTACAGTACAAAACCTGAGCAAGGCAAGTCTGACATTTACTATTCATCTTCCTGATCAGTGCGTCAGAATACATGCAGGCCAGGGAAACGAAACCAACAACCCCATGAATCTCTTTAACAATAGCAATACAAATACGCGTTTTTTTTTCCTGCAGGACGGGAGAAGACACAAAGTCAGTGCATCTCTATTATTGTGCGGGAATAAATTATCCGAGTTTTGCGGGTGCGGGCGGGAGTGGACATACATATTGCGGGAGCGGGCGGGAGTGTAACACATACGTTGCGGGAGCGGGCGGTAATGGTAAAAAATTCGGCGGGCGCGGGCGGGAGCGGGATGAAGTAAACAGTCCCGCGCAGGACTCTACTAGAGACTGTTGACGTAAAGCCTGCAGAGCCAGAGACTGTTCACGCCAGGTTAGCCGCGCCTGTGTTTTTTTTCAAAGATGGCCGCCGCCTCACTACCTCAGCACTTGACAAAGATGGCCGCCGCCTCACCGCCTGAGCCCTCGGCAAAGATGGCCGCCGCCTCACCGCCTGAGCCCTCGGCAAAGATGGCCGCCACCTCACCGCCTGAGCCCTTGACAAAGATGGCCGCCGCCCCACCGCCCGAGCCCTTAGCAAAGATGGCCGCCGCCTCGCTGCCTTATTCCTCAGCTACGATGGCCGCCGACGCCACACTGCCTGAACCCACAGCCTGGATGGCTGCCGCCACGTCAGAGCCTGTTTCTGTCCCAAGACTTGTTCCTGTTCCTAGACCTGTTCCTGTTCCCAGACCTGAGTCTGTCCCCAAGCCAGTATCTGTTCCTGAGCCTGTATCTGTTCTTGAGCCTGAGTCTGTTCCCGAGCCTGAATCTGTTCCAGAACCTGAGCCTGTCCCTAAGCCTGTTCCTGAAAGTTTCTGCCCTACATAGGTACCTTCTCCAGAAAGCTTCTAGCCTATTTAGTAATAATTATATTTTAGCTCATTTAGGTCTAGAACATATAGAGCCCATTTTTTTTGTCAATGGCAATAGTCTAATGGAGGTGAGGTGTGTGTTTTGTTCCTGCATATTGCCCAGATTAGGTCCTCGATTAGTTCAAGAAAGGGGGATTTGTCGTGAAGAGTATTCAGTAGGGCCCAGTTTGATGGCTGCAGGTTTGCTACATTTTGATTGGATTTGTGTTGGTAAAAACCAACTAATGTGCAATGGCATAAGATACGGACTGTAGGACAACAGCCAGACACCTCTTAGAAGGTGAGAAGACTATCCCAGTCCCAAGCCCAGGAAGGACAGGACTTCTTATTGGTCCATGTGAAGTTTCTGCCCTCCATCCATCTGGAAACTTATTCCTAAGGTTTAAAAATAACAATTCTCTGGCCCAAAGGCAGAAGACATACAGACACATGTCCAACAAGGTTAAGCTCAGGAGAGCAAACCTTTAGTTTAAGGTTCCTTCGTCTGCGTGTTCCAGATTGTTAAGGACCTTCTGCGCCTACTTCAGCACCTCATCTGCATGTTTCAGATTTTAGGACCATTCTGGTTCTCCAGGAGATCAGCATCCCATAGAGCTTTGTGTTCAAGGCTGTTGAAACAGATTCCGGCTCCTTTCTCCATTGCATTGTCACCCAGCACAACCTGTGGAAGACGTCACCACCATCGGACTGCTCACTCGACTACGTGGAACATAAATACCACTTTGCCAAACCTCTTTCCAGAGACCTTGGTATTGTTGTATATTATCAGTATATGCTTTTCTAATTTATGTTAGATGTTACAAAGCTGATGCAAGTTAATTAAAATACAAAATCTTTCATTTATTTGTTTGCATACTAAGGTTGTTCACCTTATTAGTTTCAGAGAAGCAACAGTTTATCTTTCCATAAGATAACATACTCATGTTTCTCTTTTTCTTAATATAATTCATTTATTACACTTGTCTCTCATTTGATAGTACAGGAAGAGGCTATATAAGTTATTCAATATCTCACAAATTCACTCCATTTTACATTTTTCTACATATTTTATTTATTCAACATTCCTCTTCTTTACTGTTAGTGTGAAATTAAAGGGGGGAATGAGTCATCAGACACTCTCACATTCAATTTGAGTGACATATGACCAAAACTCACTACATTAATTTGGTGCCTTGTGTGAGAATCACTACAGCTGGGAAGAACATCTTGGACACCTCAAAAAGATGTTAAATAGGATAAAGACTGCTGACCTCACCATCCGCACTTACAAGTGTGCCCTGGCCAAAACAGAGACTTAGGACCTATGGTTTGTACCAGGGCTTGCGGTGATCTGCCCTCAAGTTGGGCGGAACTCTGAGAGGCCCTTAATTGCATGTGCAATATGTATCGACTACATTCACAGGGGTTCTCAACTCTGGCCCTCGACATCCACTTTCCTGCAGAGATTAGCTCCAACCTTGATCAAACTCACCTGCCTGTATCTTACTAGTAATCATGAAGACCTTGATCAGCTTGTTTAGTGCTAGCTTTCACTTCATGATGTATGTATGAATGAATGAATGAATGAATGAGGCATTTATATAGCGCTTTCATATGTACTACTGTACACCCAAAGCGCTTTACAATCATATCAGGGGATCTCTCCTCAACCAGCACCAGTGTGCAGCATCCACTTGGATGATGCGATGGCAACCACAGTACAACGGCACCAGGTACTCTCACCACAGACCAGCTATAGGTGGAGAGTAGAGAGAGTGATCGAGCCATGTCAGTGGATGGGGATTATTAGGAGGCCATGATTGGTAAGGGTCAATGGAGGGAATTTGGCCAGGACACCGGGTTACAGCCCTGTAAACCCTTGAAGCCTAGAATGACCCCATAATTCAATATATGGGGCAGAAATGCCCCCCGACAATGTCTTATATTTCTATATGATACAGTTAAGCAGTATCAAATGAGCAAGAGTGCTGTTTTTCCCTAACATCAGCACAATTGCAAATGTGATATTGATTTTATACAGCAGTTCAATACTGTGCAAGCTCTTAGATGAATAAAAAGGACTCAAACTTTAAATTGATTGCAGCGTTGCAGTAAAGTGAAGATGATTGCATATTTTCGATGTATTATTTGTTGAATTATGTTTTTAAAATAGTGCTGCAGAGTGTGATGTTAAATGACCGCTGCAGTGTCCATAGAAATTTTGTAGATTAAATGACATAACTCATTATAAATAATTTAAAATATTAAAATTAAAATTAAAAGCATTATGTATGTAATTGCATTGCAGTGCATTGCAGATCAGCTTCTTTTCCACTTCTGCAGTGTGAAAATTTTCTTGATACTGATTTCATTTGGTTGGTTAAAGCCTATAGTGACTTAATATTCTACCTTAATTTTTTGATTAAATGTAATAATTTGACATAAAAGATGCATACATCTAATATTAGAAAAAAATGCCCTTGTATAGGTAAAAATGCACAACACACGAAGCAGATGAATTTTTCTTTTTTCTCCCGCCACAGTGACAGCGGAGGCCACTAAAACACCTTTGACCTTTGTGCATGAACAGGGACATATGTGGCAATTTCACGTGGCGGTGTGCGCGCCATTTTGTGTAACTTTGTGTGTGGTTCCTCTTTCAAAGATGCATGAGCATTTTTGAACCAAAAGAGTAAAAATCAAAACTAGGTTTAAGCGTTATTTTTATTACAAATGTTGTTAAAATTACTTTTACATCAAGAAAAAAATATATATTTAAAGCACAAAAAATAGAAACACTAGAAAACAACACTAACACTGTTCAATTACTTCTGAGTTTGCAGCACTACTGTTGACAGTCCCTTCTGATGACAAAGTTTTGGGTGCATTACTACTTCTCACCACTACTTCCTGATGGTTTAAAGGACAATTACTCCTAGTTTCCCCCCTGACGTTTCGAAGAACAGTACAACGACGAGCGCATCAAGAATAACAGCTTCGTCCGTTTGGGGAGGTGCGCACAGTCATCAGTCGGCATGCGAAAGTATAAACAAGGCTTCCGATCTATTCCCCTTTACTACTAGTTACAGCATGAAATAAACATCAGAAGGTATGTTGAAAAATATAGTATGATTTACTGAAATTCGTATCATGTAATTGCTCAATCAGTGTTTCAACCATGGAAAGACATCTATAAAACAGCTTGTTTGTAATCAAACTCGGTTTCAGACCAGGCAATCGAACCAAGTGTAAAAGCACTTAAAAGAGCCCTCCAGGACTTTGAGTAAGGAACTTTGGGTCTGCTCTGGTCGTGGCTCCTATACAAGTGTATGGAAAAATGGTTACCTACATGTGGTTTCATTTCTTGTAACAAATTTTTCATATTGACATTTATTCTACATATAATAGTGCTTTGATGCTAGCTTAATTTGCGAATAGTGTAGTATTAGTAATATATTCAACATATACTTACACAAAGCAAGGTAAAACACAAAATTGTGAATTAATGATAGACTCATTCAGGAAAAAAGCTTGCATCTCCAAAATTCTGCACAGGAGTGTAAACAGTCCAAAAAAATAATAAATACAAATAAAAAACCTTGGTCCTTGGAAGTTCAAGTTGGAAAAGAGGACATTTAAAACAACCGGTAGCACATGGACGCATAGTGGTTGCTGTCCTCTTCCTTGTATGACCTCACTTCATGGAGAGGATGGTAATCATCAATGGAGTCAATGACAGTAGTGGGAATGACACAGCATGCAAAATTGTTTCTTTTGAATCCTACTGTGTCCCATTTCCTAACCATTTCCAGGTTCCAAACTGACCTTAGACTCAAAAACCACTATCTTTTGAATTGTTCCAAACTGGAGTTTACCATCTGGAGAATGAGACACAAGGAGCATCATTCATGGACGACATTCTGTCCCTTTCCACTTCACCCAAGAGGGTATGTACACTTCAGTCAATGATGGAGTATGCTCAAATCTGTGGCAGACTTGATCAAATCCCTCAATGGAAGCAAGTGGAGTAGTGCAACCAGGACCAAGTTCTTTGTGATGTGTAAATATGTGTTCAGACAAGACTGTAACACAGCAACATTTGATGCCCGAAGGCCATTGTTTTGCAAAGATTTCTGAAGTTGAATGTGACGTGGGCAAGCCTTTTTAAAAAACCATGCTTGGCCTCAAAGCGCATGGACCAGTAGTACACCAGAGGGCCCAGTCTCTTTATGGCACCTGGATAATGCAGCATGAAATGATGTTTTAACTTTAGACGTCTATCAGGGAAGAGTTCTAGGAAAAGGCTGTGGTGCTCATCAATAAGAAGTCTGAGAAATAATACTGCATCTTCTGTTAAGGCTGGAATACATAATATATATTTTCCATACAGGTCAACAAAAGCGGCATGAGGTCCCAGTGTTTATTTCCCTCTGGAATGAGATCTCCTATCATCAAATGAAGTAGCACCACATTTGTGCTGCTGTCTACTTCATCGAACTCTCAGGCACTTTTAGATCTTGAGGTCGGATTGTCGATGGCTTGTTGGCACAGTCACAGATGCCATAATTGCAACTTGTGATCCGGTAATTCACCTGGTCTAAGGTTAATACCTTCTTTGAGATGAGAGAGCCTAATACCAATTTAATTTCATATGCACCTTTTCCTTCAGGATATCATGCATGACATTTTCTACATTTTCTGTCACATGGAAGTATTTCAGGTTGTTTAAAATTTTCTCTCTTTTTAGGCCAGTTTCTGTTGGATTACTTTGCACCAGATCTGAAAGATTGCCATCCTTATTCCTAAGCCGTGAAGGATCTTCCATTGTTTGTGTTCGCAGGAACTGTTTCTTCACATGGCACCAGCGACAAACACTGTTCCAAGAGAATCTCTCTGTATAGCCAAGGATTGAATTTAGACCCAAATTATCTCCACAAATTTGGGCATCCCAAACCTTTAATGTGCCTTTGAAGTGAACGGTGACTACTTCCATTTGTTTCCAAGTCATTGATATCATCAACAACTGACTTCAGGACAGTGTCTATACCATACCTTATACACAGCCAAAAGAAAGTGAGAGTCCAGACTTGAAAGGCACTCTGGAGGAAGACATTTAACAGTGAAATAGATGAATCCCAACTTGTAGATTGAGGTCTTGGAGCCTCTTGGATTAACCATTTCACAGTCATCATTATACAACAGAAGAGGAACAGAGGGCTCAGTCGGGAAAACAGTGGTGTCATCCAGACTGTTTGAGTCACTAAGCTTCTTTTTCCACTCCATCGTCCCTGGACTCTCAAGAATGAGTTTCAGTAGTGGACGTAAAAGAATCCTTTGGAAAGTATCCTGCACTTCCACCTGTTTTACAGTCCCTGTCTGTGAGTCTCTTTGTTGGGTGTATGAGACACCAGGGGGAGGCTGCTCCACTGGCTGAACTAGGTGCCCAGCTGGAACAAAGTATTTCATCTGCTTGTGTTCAATATCCAGGCATTGAAAAGGTTAAGCTGCATTTGCACATTGCTGATTCAGCTGTCGGCCTTCAGGAGTCTCACTTTGGCCAATCCATTGTAAGAAAGACATGGTCTGTCTTTGTAAAGCACCAACAATATCATAGCCAGACTAGATGTTTGCTGAACTACAGAGTTGACAGTAGATATGGTTTGATAGAAACAAGGCCACTCTGTGATAGTTTTCTGCTCTAACTCATCCCATATCACAATAAAGTTCAACTCAACTCATGTCATCAGCAGCATTATCGTCCTCCTCAAAAGGCTGACTGTGAGAAGTCAGAGGTCTGCTTTCAGACCTCAGTGTCAATGTCTCAGGCAAGTGTGTTGACTGGCTGGATTCTTCTGTCTCGGCCTCTACATGGTGCTGGAGCAGAATAATGAAATAAAATAACTCAAAATAACTTTATGAACTATGTACATTATGCATTCCCCTTGGGTGAGAAAAAAAAAAACGAACATTGGCCCTAACAGACTTTTTGCACCTAAAGCACATACATCCCATCTTAAATGTGCATTTCTTCACTCACAACAAGCAGCTCTCTCAGGTGCTTTTTACATTTCAGACGTAGGCCTATCTTTGGTATCATTGCTTCAAGTGATTTTTCATCAAGCAGGAGTGTTTCTTAATCAATTTGTTCATCTGTAAAAAGAAAAAAAATTAAGAAAATAAACAAGAGAAGAATATTAGAAAACTGGCCTACCCAGAGACACAATGGGTTATAATGAAGTGCATTTCACTGTACCCTTAAAGCTTGGTATCAGGACATCCAAGTTCCATTCTTTCAGCTTCTCCTGTACAAAATTACCCGTTATTTTTAGCTGTTATTCTGCACCCTGTCAGTGGGAAAATGGTCAAAGTGGCAGGGGCTGTTTTAAGTAGGCATCACATTTTTAAAAACATTTAAAATGAGACAAAATGGCAGTCCCTCCAGAAAAACGCGATTATCCGATCGCTGAATTCAATGCATAATCAGCCAAAGTCCGCATATTTATGCGGGGGTCGCATTTTTTCAAATACTCCACAATTTCGCCGCATAAATTGCTGATTTCCTGAGAAAGTTGGAAAATGTTGCGTTTGCTTCACACGAGAGCAGCCGTTTCCCCCTGTTGCCATGGGAACGTTATGAAGTGACGTAATTACGCGACGTGAACATCATCGAAAAGCTGTAAAACAGGACCACACTTTATTTTTAAATATATAATTTATTTATTTTTACTGAAGTTGTAGCATATTCCTCTAGTAAAGCTACAGAACTTGTTTGACTCATCAATGTTTTGTAAGTTTGATGTGTTTATTAAGGTCTTGTAACCCGTTGTGTCGGGTAGAAAAATAAGGATAGCTCACAGCTGAAGTTATTGCAGAGGCCAGACTCACGGAGGCGATTAGCATCTCACAACTCGCACTTTATTCCTAAATCGAACTTGTATAACTGTCTGTCACACATTCTACCGTCCACATCGTTACTTAATAAACAAAATAAGAGGAAGTAGCATCAAATAGAAATGACCCGCACACATGTGGTGTTCGAGGTTGCATGACACATAATAACGTTACTGCAGACAGTTCAACAGGGAGCGCGCAGCTCTTAAAGGGGCCACACCTTATTTCCACTCGTTACAGTCTGAAATAAAAGAAGATGAGAAATTAAATATTCCCAGCACTTTCTGTGATGTAGTATGCTTGCTTATCATAGGAAGTAATAAGAAAGGACTCTTTACATTAAGGTAGTAGCCTAGTGAGAACAGGGTGTTGGGGGAATCACTTTTTTTTCTCTTTTTCATCAAACCGCAGTTTTTGCAAGTTCCCGCAATTTCATCACAAAAAATTGCATAAATATCCCGCATATTCCATCGCATTTTTAAAGAAAACAGGCCGCGTAATCAAGGATTTTTGCCCGCAACAATCACAAAAAAACTCCGCGTTTTTCTGGAAGGACTGAAATGGTCTGTATATCAAACAGATGCAAATATGAGAAATTCCAATACACTTAACTTCCGAGCACATACTTACTTAATGACTGACAAAAAGACAATTTTGCACTAGGGATACACCAATAAGATTTGTTTGGCCGATACAGATATTTTCCATTTGCTCACTTATTTGAACTTATATCATTAAAACACATCACTCTTTTGATCATGTTTTAAATGATCAAAGGTCAAAAACACCCAAAAATGCTAATTCTGTCATTAATTTCTCTCCCTCATGTCGTTCCAAACCCGTAAGAAACAAAAATTAAGATATTTTGGATGAAATCCGAGAGCTTTCTGACCCTCCATAGACTGACCACGTTCAAGGCCCAGAAAGGTAGTAAAGACATCGTTAAAATAGTCCATGTGACTACAGTGGTTTAATCTTAATTTTATGAAGCTACAAGAATACCTTTTGCGTGCAAAGAAAAAATAACGTGGAATGCACACGCATTATGTGGTATAACGCCAAAGACTGACACGGAAAAGAAGAAATTGTTGAATAAAGTCGTTATTTTATTTTCTTTGCACACAAAAGGTATTTTCGTAGCTTCATAACATTAAGGTACATACTATTGTATCTATAGTTTGTGACACAAGTTCTGTCTGTGGGACTTGTCAAGCTTATTTATTTCGTGTATTAGAAGAAATCTTAATACAATGGTGTGTCACCCAAATGACTGCTCAGCCAAATACAGAGATCCACATTTTCCCCCTCTTTATTCTCTCTCTCGCCTCCTCACAGTGAAGATGAAGTCAAAGTGTGCACCCACATTCTTTGCTTGTGCAAACGGGGTCCACTGCATTATTGGCCGCTTCCAGTGTAACGGCTTCAGGGACTGTCCTGATGGCAGTGATGAAGACAACTGCAGTGAGTATCCAATGCTCCGCCAAGCACACGAACTGCAAACAGGGTTTTAAGTAAAGGAACAAAACCACTTAAATGATTAGTTTAGGCCTATATATTACTTCATTAAAGAGCTGTAATTTATTTTTTTAATGATGTATTATTGTGGAATAATTGTATTTTATGTGGGTCGCACCCCCCACTGGGTTTAACAGGTTAATCTTCAGTTATTACTCACTTTATTGGAAGGATGTTCAATTAGATTTGGGTGAGGTTAGTAGGATTACTTCACCTTCTGCTTATTAAACAACTGTTTGGCAATACATTTACTTAAGAAATAAATTCAAATGAGGTATTCAAAGTAAAATTAAATATAAAATTAAATTAAATATTTATTTTATTTATTATACTAGAAGAAAGATAGCATGTACAAATCTATGAAATAATCTGTAAATCTCTCCACAGCTGCTAACCCTCTGGTGTGTTCATCCGCACGCTTCCACTGTCGTAACGGCCGGTGTGTAGATCGCAGTTTCCTCTGCAATGGACAGGATAACTGTCGAGATAACAGCGATGAAGAGAACTGCCTTACCACAGCAGGTACAGACACACACTACACACACACATCTGCGGTACAGACACACACTACACACACACATCTGCGGTACAGACACACACTACACACACACATCTGCGGTACAGACACACACTACACACACACATCTGCGGTACAGACACACACTACACACACACATCTGCAGTACAGACACACACTACACACACACATCTGCAGTACAGACACACACTACACACACACATCTGCAGTACAGACACACACTACACAAACACATCTGCGGTACAGACACACACTACACACACACATCTGCAGTACAGACACACTACACACACACATCTGCAGTACAGACACACACTACACACGCACATCTGCAGTACAGACACACACTACACACACACATCTGCAGTACAGACACACACACACATCTGCAGTACAGACACACACTACACACACACATCTGCAGTACAGACACACACTACACACACACATCTGCAGTACAGACACACACTACACACACACATCTGCAGTACAGACACACACTACACACACACATCTGCAGTACAGACACACACTACACACACACATCTGCGGTACAGACACACACTACACACACACATCTGCAGTACAGACACACACTACACACACACATCTGCAGTACAGACACACACTACACACACACATCTGCAGTACAGACACACACTACACACACACATCTGCAGTACAGACACACACTACACACACACATCTGCGGTACAGACACACACTACACACACACATCTGCGGTACAGACACACACTACACACACACATCTGCGGTACAGACACACACTACACACACACACATCTGCGGTACAGACACACACTACACACACACACATCTGCGGTACAGACACACACTACACACACACACATCTGCGGTACAGACACACACTACACACACACATCTGCAGTACAGACACACACTACACACACACATCTGCAGTACAGACACACACTACACACACATCTGCGGTACAGACACACACTACACACACACATCTGCGGTACAGACACACACTACACACACAGACACACACTACACACACACATCTGCGGTACAGACACACACTACACACACACATCTGCAGTACAGACACACACTACACACACACATCTGCGGTACAGACACACACTTCACACACACATCTGCGGTACAGACACACACTACACACACACATCTGCAGTACAGACACACACTACACACACACATCTGCAGTACAGACACACACTACACACACACATCTGCGGTACAGACACACACTACACACACACATCTGCAGTACAGACACACACTACACACACACATCTGCGGTACAGACACACACTACACACACACATCTGCAGTACAGACACACACTACACACACACATCTGCAGTACAGACACACACTACACACACACATCTGCAGTACAGACACACACTACACACACACATCTGCGGTACAGACACACACTACACACATACATCTGCAGTACAGACACACACTACACACACACATCTGCGGTACAGACACACACTACACACACACATCTGCGGTACAGACACACACTACACACACACATCTGCGGTACAGACACACACTACACACACACATCTGCGGTACAGACACACACTACACACACACATCTGCAGTACAGACACACACTACACACACACATCTGCAGTACAGACACACACTACACACACACATCTGCAGTACAGACACACACTACACACATACATCTGCGGTACAGACACACACTACACACACACATCTGCAGTACAGACACACACTACACACACACATCTGCAGTACAGACACACACTACACACACACATCTGCAGTACAGACACACACTACACACACACATCTGCAGTACAGACACACACTACACACACACATCTGCAGTACAGACACACACTACACACACACATCTGCAGTACAGACACACACTACACACACACATCTGCAGTACAGACACACACTACACACACACATCTGCAGTACAGACACACACTACACACACACATCTGCAGTACAGACACACACTACACACACACACATCTGCAGTACAGACACACACTACACACACACACATCTGCAGTACAGACACACACTACACACACACATCTGCAGTACAGACACACACACACATCTGCAGTACAGACACACACTACACACACACATCTGCAGTACAGACACACACTACACACACACATCTGCAGTACAGACACACACTACACACACACATCTGCAGTACAGACACACACTACACACACACATCTGCAGTACAGACACACACTACACACACACATCTGCGGTACAGACACACACTACACACACACATCTGCAGTACAGACACACACTACACACACACATCTGCAGTACAGACACACACTACACACACACATCTGCGGTACAGACACACACTACACACACACATCTGCAGTACAGACACACACTACACACACACATCTGCAGTACAGACACACACTACACACACACATCTGCGGTACAGACACACACTACACACACACATCTGCAGTACAGACACACACTACACAAACCACACACTACACACACACATCTGCAGTACAGACACACACTACACACACACATCTGCGGTACAGACACACACTACACACACACATCTGCAGTACAGACACACACTACACACACACATGTGCAGTACAGACACACACTACACACACACATCTGCGGTACAGACACACACACACATCTGCGGTACAGACACACACTACACACACACACATCTGCGGTACAGACACACACTACACACACACATCTGCAGTACAGACACACACTACACACACACATCTGCAGTACAGACACACACTACACACACACATCTGCAGTACAGACACACACTACACACACACATCTGCGGTACAGACACACACTACACACACACATCTGCAGTACAGACACACACTACACAAACACATCTGCAGTACAGACACACACTACACACACACATCTGCAGTACAGACACACACTACACACACACATCTGCAGTACAGACACACACTACACAAACACATCTGCAGTACAGACACACACTACACACACACATCTGCAGTACAGACACACACTACACACACACATCTGCAGTACAGACACACACTACACACACACATCTGCAGTACAGACACACACTACACACACACATCTGCAGTACAGACACACACTACACACACACATCTGCAGTACAGACACACACTACACACACACATCTGCAGTACAGACACACACTACACACACACATCTGCAGTACAGACACACACTACACACACACATCTGCAGTACAGACACACACTACACACACACATCTGCAGTACAGACACACACTACACACACACATCTGCAGTACAGACACACACTACACACACACACATCTGCAGTACAGACACACTACACACACATCTGCAGTACAGACACACACTACACACACACATCTGCAGTACAGACACACACTACACACACACGACACATCTGCAGTACAGACACACACTACACACACACATCTGCAGTACAGACACACACTACACACACACATCTGCAGTACAGACACACACTACACACACACATCTGCAGTACAGACACACACTACACACACACATCTGCAGTACAGACACACACTACACACACACATCTGCAGTACAGACACACACTACACACACACATCTGCAGTACAGACACACACTACACACACACATCTGCAGTACAGACACACACTACACACACACATCTGCAGTACAGACACACACTACACACACACATCTGCAGTACAGACACACACTACACACACACATCTGCAGTACAGACACACACTACACACACACATCTGCAGTACAGACACACACTACACACACACATCTGCAGTACAGACACACACTACACACACACATCTGCAGTACAGACACACACTACACACACACATCTGCAGTACAGACACACACACACATCTGCAGTACAGACACACACTACACACACACATCTGCAGTACAGACACACACTACACACACACATCTGCAGTACAGACACACACTACACACACACATCTGCAGTACAGACACACACTACACACACACATCTGCAGTACAGACACACACTACACACACACATCTGCAGTACAGACACACACTACACACACACATCTGCAGTACAGACACACACTACACACACACATCTGCAGTACAGACACACACTACACACACACATCTGCAGTACAGACACACACTACACACACACATCTGCAGTACAGACACACACACTCACACACTACACACACATCTGCAGTACAGACACACACTACACACACACATCTGCAGTACAGACACACACTACACACACACATCTGCAGTACAGACACACACTACACACACACATCTGCAGTACAGACACACACTACACACACACATCTGCAGTACAGACACACACACACATCTGCGGTACAGACACACACTACACACACACATCTGCAGTACAGACACACACTACACACACACATCTGCAGTACAGACACACACTACACACACACATCTGCAGGTACAGACACACACTACACACACACATCTGCAGTACAGACACACTACACACACATCTGCAGAACAGACACACTACACACACACATCTGCGGTACAGACACACACTACACACACACATCTGCAGTACAGACACAACCACACACACACACACATCTGCAGTACAGACACACACTACACACACACATCTGCAGTACAGACACACACTACACACACACATCTGCAGTACAGACACACACTACACACACACATCTGCAGTACAGACACACACTACACACACACATCTGCAGTACAGACACACACTACACACACACATCTGCAGTACAGACACACACTACACACACACATCTGCAGTACAGACACACACTACACACACACATCTGCAGTACAGACACACACTACACACACACATCTGCAGTACAGACACACACTGACACACACACATCTGCAGTACAGACACACACACACACATCTGCAGTACAGACACACACTACACACACACATCTGCAGTACAGACACACACTACACACACACATCTGCAGTACAGACACACACTACACACACACATCTGCAGTACAGACACACACTACACACACACATCTGCAGTACAGACACACACTACACACACACATCTGCAGTACAGACACACACTACACACACACATCTGCAGTACAGACACACACTACACACACACATCTGCAGTACAGACACACACTACACACACACATCTGCAGTACAGACACACACTACACACACACATCTGCAGTACAGACACACACTACACACACACATCTGCAGTACAGACACACACTACACACACACATCTGCAGTACAGACACACACTACACACACACATCTGCAGTACAGACACACACTACACACACACACATCTGCAGTACAGACACACTACACACACACATCTGCAGTACAGACACACACTACACACACACATCTGCAGTACAGACACACACTACACACACACATCTGCACATCTGCAGTACAGACACACACTACACACACACATCTGCAGTACAGACACACACTACACACACACATCTGCAGTACAGACACACACTACACACACACATCTGCAGTACAGACACACACTACACACACACATCTGCAGTACAGACACACACTACACACACACATCTGCAGTACAGACACACACTACACACACACATCTGCAGTACAGACACACACTACACACACACATCTGCAGTACAGACACACACTACACACACACATCTGCAGTACAGACACACACTACACACACACATCTGCAGTACAGACACACACTACACACACACATCTGCAGTACAGACACACACTACACACACACACATCTGCAGTACAGACACACACTACACACACACACATCTGCAGTACAGACACACACTACACACACACATCTGCAGTACAGACACACTACACACACACATCTGCAGTACAGACACACACTACACACACACATCTGCAGTACAGACACACACTACACACACACATCTGCAGTACAGACACACACTACACACACACATCTGCAGTACAGACACACACTACACACACACATCTGCAGTACAGACACACACTACACACACACATCTGCAGTACAGACACACACTACACACACACATCTGCAGTACAGACACACACTACACACACACATCTGCAGTACAGACACACACTACACACACACATCTGCAGTACAGACACACACTACACACACACATCTGCAGTACAGACACTACACAACCACTACACACACACATCTGCAGTACAGACACACACTACACACACACATCTGCAGTACAGACACACACTACACACACACATCTGCAGTACAGACACACACTACACACACACATCTGCAGTACAGACACACACTACACACACACATCTGCGTACAGACACACACACACATCTGCGGTACAGACACACACTACACACACACATCTGCAGTACAGACACACACTACACACACACATCTGCAGTACAGACACACACTACACACACACATCTGCAGTACAGACACACACTACACACACACATCTGCAGTACAGACACACACTACACACACACATCTGCAGTACAGACACACACTACACACACACATCTGCAGTACAGACACACACTACACACACACATCTGCAGTACAGACACACACTACACACACACATCTGCAGTACAGACACACACTACACACACACACATCTGCAGTACAGACACACACTACACACACACATCTGCAGTACAGACACACACTACACACACACATCTGCAGTACAGACACACACTACACACACACATCTGCAGTACAGACACACACTACACACACACATCTGCAGTACAGACACACACTACACACACACATCTGCAGTACAGACACACACTACACACACACATCTGCAGTACAGACACACACTACACACACACATCTGCAGTACAGACACACACACACACACATCTGCAGTACAGACACACACTACACACACACATCTGCAGTACAGACACACACTACACACACACATCTGCGGTACAGACACACACTACACACACACATCTGCAGTACAGACACACACTACACACACACATCTGCAGTACAGACACACACTACACACACACATCTGCAGTACAGACACACACTACACACACACATCTGCAGTACAGACACACACTACACACACACATCTGCAGTACAGACACACACTACACACACACATCTGCAGTACAGACACACACTACACACACACATCTGCAGTACAGACACACACTACACACACACATCTGCAGTACAGACACACACTACACACACACATCTGCAGTACAGACACACACTACACACACACATCTGCAGTACAGACACACACTACACAACACATCTGCAGTACAGACACACACTACACACACACATCTGCAGTACAGACACACACTACACACACACATCTGCAGTACAGACACACACTACACACACACATCTGCGGTACAGACACACACTACACACACACACATCTGCAGTACAGACACACACTACACACACACATCTGCGGTACAGACACACACTACACACACACATCTGCAGTACAGACACACACTACACACACACATCTGCAGTACAGACACACACTACACACACACATCTGCAGTACAGACACACACTACACACACACATCTGCAGTACAGACACACACTACACACACACATCTGCAGTACAGACACACACTACACACACACACATCTGCAGTACAGACACACACTACACACACACATCTGCAGTACAGACACACACTACACACACACATCTGCAGTACAGACACACACTACACACACACATCTGCAGTACAGACACACACTACACACACACATCTGCAGTACAGACACACACTACACACACACATCTGCAGTACAGACACACACTACACACACACATCTGCAGTACAGACACACACTACACACACACATCTGCAGTACAGACACACACTACACACACACATCTGCAGTACAGACACACACTACACACACACATCTGCAGGTACAGACACACACTACACACACACATCTGCAGTACAGACACACACTACACACACACATCTGCAGTACAGACACACACTACACACACACATCTGCAGGTACAGACACACACTACACACACACATCTGCGGTACAGACACACACTACACACACACATCTGCAGTACAGACACACACTACACACACACATCTGCAGTACAGACACACACTACACACACACATCTGCAGTACAGACACACACTACACACACACATCTGCAGTACAGACACACACTACACACACACATCTGCAGTACAGACACACACTACACACACACATCTGCAGTACAGACACACACTACACACACACATCTGCAGTACAGACACACACTACACACACACATCTGCAGTACAGACACACACTACACACACACATCTGCAGTACAGACACACACTACACACACACATCTGCAGTACAGACACACACTACACACACACATCTGCAGTACAGACACACACTACACACACACATCTGCAGTACAGACACACACTACACACACACATCTGCAGTACAGACACACACTACACACACACATCTGCAGTACAGACACACACTACACACACACATCTGCAGTACAGACACACACTACACACACACATCTGCAGTACAGACACACACTACACACACACACATCTGCAGTACAGACACACACTACACACACACATCTGCAGTACAGACACACACTACACACACACATCTGCGGTACAGACACACACTACACACACACATCTGCAGGTACAGACACACACTACACACACACATCTGCAGTACAGACACACACTACACACACACATCTGCAGTACAGACACACACTACACACACACATCTGCAGTACAGACACACACTACACACACACATCTGCGGTACAGACACACACTACACACACACATCTGCAGGTACAGACACACACTACACACACACATCTGCAGTACAGACACACACTACACACACACATCTGCAGTACAGACACACACTACACACACCATCAGACACACACACACACTCTGCGGTACAGACACACACTACACACACACATCTGCGGTACAGACACACACTACACACACACACATCTGCAGTACAGACACACACTACACACACACATCTGCAGGTACAGACACACACTACACACACACATCTGCGGTACAGACACACACTACACACACACATCTGCAGTACAGACACACACTACACACACACATCTGCAGGTACAGACACACACTACACACACACATCTGCAGTACAGACACACACTACACACACACATCTGCAGTACAGACACACACTACACACACACATCTGCAGTACAGACACACACTACACACACACATCTGCAGTACAGACACACACTACACACACACATCTGCAGTACAGACACACACTACACACACACATCTGCAGTACAGACACACACTACACACACACATCTGCAGTACAGACACACACTACACACACACATCTGCAGTACAGACACACACTACACACACACATCTGCAGTACAGACACACACTACACACACACATCTGCAGTACAGACACACACTACACACACACATCTGCAGTACAGACACACACTACACACACACATCTGCGGTACAGACACACACTACACACACACATCTGCAGTACAGACACACACTACACACACACATCTGCGGTACAGACACACACTACACACACACATCTGCAGTACAGACACACACTACACACACACATCTGCAGTACAGACACACACTACACACACACATCTGCAGTACAGACACACACTACACACACACATCTGCGGTACAGACACACTACACACACACATCTGCGGTACAGACACACACTACACACACACATCTGCGTACAGACACACTACACACACACATCTGCAGTACAGACACACACTACACACACACATCTGCAGTACAGACACACACTACACACACACATCTGCAGTACAGACACACACTACACACACACATCTGCAGTACAGACACACACTACACACACACATCTGCGGTACAGACACACACTACACACACACATCTGCGGTACAGACACACACTACACACACACATCTGCGGTACAGACACACACTACACACACACATCTGCGGTACAGACACACACTACACACACACATCTGCAGTACAGACACACACTACACACACACATCTGCAGTACAGACACACACTACACACACACATCTGCAGGTACAGACACACACTACACACACACATCTGCAGGTACAGACACACACTACACACACACATCTGCAGTACAGACACACACTACACACACACATCTGCAGTACAGACACACACTACACACACACATCTGCAGTACAGACACACACTACACACACACATCTGCAGTACAGACACACACTACACACACACATCTGCAGTACAGACACACACTACACACACACATCTGCAGTACAGACACACACTACACACACACATCTGCAGTACAGACACACACTACACACACACATCTGCAGTACAGACACACACTACACAAACACATCTGCAGTACAGACACACACTACACACACACATCTGCAGTACAGACACACACTACACACACACATCTGCAGTACAGACACACACTACACAAACACATCTGCAGTACAGACACACACTACACACACACATCTGCAGTACAGACACACACTACACACACACATCTGCAGTACAGACACACACTACACACACACATCTGCAGTACAGACACACACTACACACACACATCTGCAGTACAGACACACACTACACACACACATCTGCAGTACAGACACACACTACACACACACATCTGCGGTACAGACACACACTACACACACACATCTGCAGTACAGACACACACTACACACACACATCTGCAGTACAGACACACACTACACACACACATCTGCGGTACAGACACACACTACACACACACATCTGCGTACAGACACACACACACACACACATCTGCAGGTACAGACACACACTACACACACACATCTGCGGTACAGACACACACTACACACACACATCTGCGGTACAGACACACACTACACACACACATCTGCGGTACAGACACACACTACACACACACATCTGCAGTACAGACACACACTACACACACACATCTGCAGTACAGACACACACTACACACACACATCTGCAGTACAGACACACACTACACACACACATCTGCGTACAGACACACACTACACACACACATCTGCGGTACAGACACACACTACACACACACATCTGCAGTACAGACACACACTACACACACACATCTGCAGTACAGACACACACTACACACACACATCTGCAGTACAGACACACACTACACACACACATCTGCGTACAGACACACACTACACACACACATCTGCAGTACAGACACACACTACACACACACATCTGCAGTACAGACACACACTACACACACACATCTGCAGTACAGACACACACTACACACACACATCTGCATGCTGAATCTTTCAATGACCTTTCAAAAGGCTTTAGCTTATATGTTTGAAATTAGCTTTGTAATTAAAAAAATACCCGGATACTCTCTCCATTTCATGAGTTTGGCTGTGTCCATGATCTTCAGTGAAAAA
>JARWKJ010000025.1:28328799-28424592 GCA_029959095.1 Rhinichthys osculus | reverse complement strand
ACACTACAAAACAACATTGAGTACAGACACACACTACACACACAATCTGCATACAGACACACACTACACACACAAACAGACACCACAATACGACCACACATCACATGCAGTACAGACACACACTACACACACACATCTGCAGTACAGACACACACTACACACACTCACATCTGCAGTACAGACACACACTACACACACACATCTGCAGGTACAGACACACACTACACACACACATCTGCAAGGTACAGACACACACTACACACACACAATCTGCAGTAACAGACACACACTACACACACACATCTGCAGGTACAGACACACACTACACACACACATCTGCGGTACAGACACACACTACACACACACATCTGCGGTCACAGACACACACTACACACACACATCTGCAGTACAGACACACACTACACACACACATCTGCAGTACAGACACACACTACACACACATCTGCGTACAGACACACACTACACACACACATCTGCAGTACAGACACACACTACACACACACATCTGCAGTACAGACACACACTACACACACACATTCTGCAGGTACAGACACACACTACACACACACATCTGCAGTACAGACACACACTACACACACAACTCTGCAGTACAGACACACACTACACACACACATCTGCAGTACAGACACATCACTAACACACACACATCTGCAGTACAGACACACACTACACACACACATCTGCAGTACAGACACACACTACACACACACATCTGCAGTACAGACACACACTACACACAACATCTGGACATCTGCAGTACAGACACACACTACACACACACATCTGCAGTACAGACACACACTACACACACACATCTGCAGTACAGACACACACTACACACACACACATCTGCAGTACAGACACACACTACACACACACATCTGCAGTACAGACACATACACACACTCTGCAGTACAGACACACACACTACACACACACACATCTGCAGTACAGACACACACTACACACACACATCTGCAGTACAGACACACACTACACACACACATCTGCAGTACAGACACACACTACACACACACATCTGCAGTACAGACACACACTACACACACACATCTGCAGTACAGACACACACTACACACACACATCTGCAGTACAGGACACACACTACACACACACCATCTGCAGTTACAGACACACACTACAACACACACATCTGCAGTACAGACACACACTACACACACACATCTGCAGTACAGACACACACTACACACACACATCTGCAGTACAGACACACACTACACACACACATCTGCGGTACAGACACACACTACACACACACATCTGCAGTACAGACACACACACTACACACACAACACACATCTGCAGTACAGACACACACTACACCACACACATCTGCAGTACAGACACACACTACACACACACATCTGCAGTACAGACACACACTACACACACACACATCTGCAGTACAGACACACACTACACACACACATCTGCGGTACAGACACACACTACACACACACATCTGCAGTACAGACACACACTACACACACACACATCTGCAGTACAGACACACACTACACACACACATCTGCAGTACAGACACACACTACACACACACACATCTGCAGTACAGACACACACTACACACACACATCTGCAGTACAGACACACACACTACACACACACATCTGCAGTACAGACACACACTACACACACACACATCTGCAGTACAGACACACTACACAACACACATCTGCAGTACAGACACACACTACACACACACATCTGCAGTACAGACACACACTACACACCACACATCTGCAGTACAGCACACACTACAACACATCTGCAGTACAGACACACCACACTACACACTACACATCTGCAGTACAGACACACACTACACACACACATCTGCAGTACAGACACACACTACACACACACATCTGCAGTACAGACACACACTACACACACACATCTGCAGTACAGACACTCACTACACACACACATCTGCAGTACAGACCACACACTACACACACACATCTGCAGTACAGACACACACTACACACACACATCTGCAGTACAGACACACACTCACACACAACACATCTGCAGTACAGACACACACTACACACACACATCTGCAGTACAGACACACATCGTACAACACACACATCTGCAGTACACAGACACACACCTACACACACACACATCTGCAGTACAGACACACTACACACACACACATCTGCAGTACAGACACACACTACACACACACATCTGCAGTACAGACACACACTACACACCTCTGACAACACACACACATCTGCAGTACAGACACACACTACACACACACATCTGCAGTACAGACACACACTACACACACACATCTGCAGTACAGACACACACTACACACACACATCTGCAGTACAGACACACACTACACACACACACATCTGCAGTACAGACACACAACACTACACACCACACACATCTGCAGTACAGACACACACTACACACACACATCTGCAGTACAGACACACACTACACACACAACATCTGCAGTACAGACACACACTACACACCACACATCTGCAGTACAGAACACACACTACACACACATCTGCAGTACAGACACACACTACACACACACATCTGCAGTACAGACACACCTACTACACACACACATCTGCAGTACAGACACACACTACCACACACACATCTGCAGTACAGACAACACGACACACACACATCTGCAGTACAGACACACACTACACACACACATCTGCAGTACAGACACACACTACACACACACATCTGCAGTACAGACACACACTACACACACACTCTGCAGTACAGACACACACTACACACACACACATCTGCAGTACAGACACACACTACACACACACACATCTGCAGTACAGACACACACTACACACACACATCTGCAGTACAGACACACACTACACACACACATCTGCAGTACAGACACACACTACACACACACATCTGCAGTACAGACACACACTACACACAACACATCTGCAGTACAGACACACACTACACACACACATCTGCAGTACAGACCACACACTCACACACACATCTGGCAGTACAGACACACACTACACACCGACACTACACACACACATCTGCAGTACAGACACACACTACACACAACACATCTGCAGGTACAGACACACACTACACACACACACATCTGCAGTACAGACACACACTACACACACACATCTGCAGTACAGACACACACTACACACACACATCTGCAGGTACAGACCACACACACACATCTGCAGTACAGACACACACTACACACACACACATCTGCAGTACAGACACACACTACACACACACATCTGCAGTACAGACACACACTACACACACACATCTGCAGTACAGACACACACACTACACACACACATCTGCAGTAACAGACACACACTACACACACACATCTGCAGTACAGACACACACTACACACACACATCTGCAGTACAGACACACACTACACACACACATCTGCAGTACAGGACACACACTACACACACACATCTGCAGTACAGACACACACTACACACACACACATCTGCAGTACAGACACACACTACACAACACATCTGCAGTACAGACACACACTACACACACACATCTGCAGTACAGACACACACACTACACACACACATCTGCAGTACAGACACACACTACACCACACACATCTGCAGTACAGACACACACTACACCACACACATCTGCAGTACAGACACACACTACACACACACATCTGCAGGTACAGACACACACTCACACACACACATCTGCAGTACAGACACACACTACACACACATCTGCAGTACAGACACACACTACACACACACATCTGCAGTACAGACACCACACTACAACACACACATCTGCGGTACAGACACACACTACAACACACACACATCTGCAGTACAGACACACACTACACACACACATCTGCAGTACAGACACACACTACACACACACATCTGCAGTACAGACACACACTACACACACACATCTGCAGTACAGACACACACTACACACACACATCTGCAGTACAGACACACACTACACACACACATCTGCAGTACAGACACACACTACACACACACATCTGCAGTACAGACACACACTACACACACACATCTGCAGTACAGACACACACTACACACACACATCTGCAGTACAGACACACACTACACACACACATCTGCAGTACAGACACACACTACACACACACATCTGCAGTACAGACACACACACACACATCTGCAGTACAGACACACACTACACACACACATCTGCAGTACAGACACACACTACACACACATCTGAACACACATCTGACAGCTACAGACACACACTACACACACATCTGCAGTACACAGACACACACTACACACACACATCTGCAGTACAGACACACACTACACACACACATCTGCAGTACAGACACACACTACAACACACACATCTGCAGTACAGACACACACTACACACACACATCTGCAGTACAGACACACACTACACACACACATCTGCAGTACAGACACACACACACACACACACATCTGCAGTACAGACACACACTACACACACACATCTGCAGTACAGACACACACACACACACCTCAGCAGTACAGACACACACTACACACACACATCTGCAGTACAGACACACACTAACACACACACACATCTGCAGTACAGACACACACTACACACACACATCTGCAGTACAGACACACACTACACACACACATCTGCAGTACAGACACAACACACATCTGCGTACAGACACACACTACACACACATCTGCAGTACAGACACACACTACACACACACATCTGCGTGTACAGACACACACTACACACACACATCTGCAGTACAGGACACACACTACACACACACATCTGCAGTACAGACACACACTACACACACACATCTGCAGTACAGACACACACTACACACACACTACATCTGCAGTACAGACACACACTACACACACACATCTGCAGTACAGACACACACTACACACACACACATCTGCAGTACAGACAGCACACTACACACACACATCTGCAGTACAGACACACACTACAGCAACCACACTACGACACACAACACATCTGCAGTACAGACACACACTACACACACACGCATCTGCAGTACAGGACACACACTACACACACACACATCTGCAGTACAGACACAACACTACACACACACATCTGCAGTACAGACACACACTACACACACACATCTGCAGGTACAGACACACACTACACACACACATCTGCGTACAGACACACACTACACACACACATCTGCAGTACAGACACACACTACACACACACATCTGCAGTACAGACACACACTACACACACACATCTGCAGTACAGACACACACTACAACACACACATCTGCAGTACAGACACACACACTACACACACACATCTGCAGTACAGACACACACTACACACACACATCTGCAGTACAGACACACACTACACAAACACATCTGCAGTACAGACACACACTACACACACACTCTGCAGTACAGACACACACTACACACACACACATCTGCAGTACAGACACACACTACACAAACACATCTGCAGTACAGACACACTACTACACACACACATCTGCAGTACAGACACACACTACACACACACACATCTGCAGTACAGACACACACTACACACACACATCTGCAGTACAGACACACACTACACACACACATCTGCAGTACAGACACACACTACACACACACATCTGCAGTACCAGACACACACTACACACGACACACATCTGCAGTACAGACACACACACACACACATCTGCAGTACAGACACACACTACACACACACATCTGCAGTACAGACACACACTACACACACACATCTGCGGTACAGACACACACTACACACACACATCTGCAGTACAGACACACACTACACACACACATCTGCAGTACAGACACACACTACACACACAACATCTGCAGTACAGACACACACTACACAAACACATCTGCAGTACAGACACACACTACACACACACATCTGCAGACAGACACACACTACACACACACACATCTGCAGTACAGACACACACTACACACCACACATCTGCAGTACAGACACACACTACACAACACACACATCTGCAGTACAGACACACACTACACACACACAACATCTGCAGTACAGACACACACTACACACACACATCTGCAGTACAGACACACACTACACACACACATCTGCAGTACAGACACACACTACACACACACATCTGCAGTACAGACACACACTACACACACACATCTGCAGTACAGACACACACTACACACACACATCTGCGGTACAGACACACACTACACACACACACATCTGCAGTACAGACACACTACACACACACATCTGCGGTACAGACACACACTACACACACACATCTGCAGTACAGACACACACCTACACACACACATCTGCAGTACAGACACACACTACACACACACATCTGCTGTACAGACACACACTACACAAACACATCTGCAGTACAGACACACACTACACACACACATCTGCAGTACAGACACACACTACACCCACACACATCTGCAGTACAGACACACACTACACACACACACATCTGCAGTACAGACACACACTACACAACATCCAGTACAGACACAACTACACACACACATCTGCAGTACAGACACACACTACACAACACATCTGCAGTACAGACACACACTACACACACACATCTGCAGTACAGACACACACTACACACACACATCTGCAGTACAGACACACACTACACACACACATCTGCGTACAGACACACACTACACACACACATCTGCAGTACAGACACACACTACACACACACATCTGCGGTACAGACACACACTACACACAACATCTGCAGTACAGACACACACTACACACACACATCTGCAGTACAGACACACACTACACACACACATCTGCGTACAGACACACACTACACACACACATCTGCGGTACAGACACACACTACACACACACATCTGCAGTACAGACACACACTACACACACACATCTGCAGTACAGACACACACTACACACACACATCTGCAGTACAGACACACACTACACACACACATCTGCAGTACAGACACACACTACACACACACACATCTGCAGTACAGACACACACTACACACACACATCTGCGGTACAGACACACACTACACACACACATCTGCAGTACAGACACACACTACACACACACATCTGCAGTACAGACACACACTACACACACACATCTACAGACACACACTACACACAGTCATCGCAGACAACACACACTACACACACACATCTGCAGTACAGACACACACTACACACACACATCTGCGGTACAGACACACACTACACACAACACATCTGCAGTACAGACACACACTACACACACACATCTGCAGTACAGACACACACTACACACACACACATCTGCAGTACAGACACACACTACACACACACATCTGCGAGTACAGACACACACTACACACACACACATCTGCAGTACAGACACACACTACACACACACATCTGCAGTACAGACACACACTACACACACACATCTGCGTTACAGACACACACTACACACACACACATCTGCGGTACAGACACACACTACACACACACATCTGCAGTACAGACACACTACACACACACATCTGCGGTACAGACACACACTACACACACACATCTGCAGTACAGACACACACTACACACACACATCTGCGGTACAGACACACACTACACACACACATCTGCAGTACAGACACACAACACACACACACATCTGCAGTACAGACACACACTACACACACACATCTGCGGTACAGACACACACTACACACACACACATCTGCGGTACAGACACACACTACACACACACATCTGCGGTACAGACACACACTACACACACACACATCTGCAGTACAGACACACAACTACACACACACATCTGCGGTACAGACACACACTACACCACACACATCTGCAGTACAGACACACACTACACACACACATCTGCAGTACAGACACACACTACACACACACATCTACAGTACAGACACACACTACACACACACATCTGCAGTACAGACACACACTACACACACACATCTGCAGTACAGACACACACTACACACACACACATCTGCAGTACAGACACAACACTACACACACACATCTGCAGTACAGACACACACTACACACACACATCTGCAGTACAGACACACACTACACACACACATCTGCAGTACAGACACACACTAACACACACACATCTGCAGTACAGACACACACTACACACACACATCTGCAGTACAGACACACACTACACACACACATCTGCGGTACAGACACACACTACACACACACATCTGCGGTACAGACACACACTACACACACACATCTGCAGTACAGACACACACTACACACACACATCTGCGGTACAGACACACACTACACACACACATCTGCAGTACAGACACACACTACACACACACATCTGCTGTACAGACACACACTACACACACACATCTGCGGTACAGACACACACTACACACACACATCTGCTGTACAGACACACACTACACACACACATCTGCAGTACAGACACACACTACACACACACATCTGCGGTACAGACACACACTACACACACACATCTGCGGTACAGACACACACTACACACACACATCTGCGGTACAGACACACTACACACACACATCTGCGGTACAGACACACACTACACACACACATCTGCAGTACAGACACACACTACACACACACATCTGCAGTACAGACACACACTACACACACACATCTGCAGTACAGACACACACTACACACACACATCTGCGGTACAGACACACACTACACACACACATCTGCGGTACAGACACACACTACACACACACATCTGCGGTACAGACACACACTACACACACACATCTGCGGTACAGACACACACTACACACACACATCTGCAGTACAGACACACACTACACACACACATCTGCAGTACAGACACACACTACACACACACATCTGCAGTACAGACACACACTACACACACACATCTGCGGTACAGACACACACTACACACACACATCTGCGGTACAGACACACACTACACACACACATCTGCAGTACAGACACACACTACACACACACATCTGCAGTACAGACACACACTACACACACACATCTGCTGTACAGACACACACTACACACACACATCTGCAGTACAGACACACACTACACACACACATCTGCAGTACAGACACACACTACACACACACATCTGCAGTACAGACACACACTACACACACACATCTGCAGTACAGACACACACTACACACACACATCTGCAGTACAGACACACACTACACACACACATCTGCAGTACAGACACACACTACACACACACATCTGCAGTACAGACACACACTACACAAACACATCTGCAGTACAGACACACACTACACACACACATCTGCAGTACAGACACACACTACACACACACATCTGCAGTACAGACACACACTACACACACACATCTGCAGTACAGACACACACTACACACACACATCTGCAGTACAGACACACACTACACACACACATCTGCAGTACAGACACACACTACACACACACATCTGCAGTACAGACACACACTACACACACACATCTGCAGTACAGACACACACTACACAAACACATCTGCGGTACAGACACACACTACACACACACATCTGCGGTACAGACACACACTACACACACACATCTGCGGTACAGACACACACACTACACACACATCTGCAGTACAGACACACACTACACACACACATCTGCGGTACAGACACACACTACACACACACATCTGCGGTACAGACACACACACTACACACACACATCTGCGGTACAGACACACACTACACACACACACATCTGCAGTACAGACACACACTACACACACACATCTGCAGTACAGACACACACTACACACACACATCTGCAGTACAGACACACACTACACACACACATCTGCAGTACAGACACACACTACACACACACATCTGCGGTACAGACACACACTACACACACACATCTGCAGTACAGACACACACTACACACACACATCTGCAGTACAGACACACACTACACACACACATCTGCAGTACAGACACACACTACACACACACATCTGCGGTACAGACACACACTACACACACACATCTGCAGTACAGACACACACTACACACACACATCTGCAGTACAGACACACACTACACACACACATCTGCAGTACAGACACACACTACACACACACATCTGCATGCTGAATCTTTCAATGACCTTTCAAAAGGCTTTAGCTTATATGTTTGAAATTAGCTTTGTAATTAAAAAAATACCCGGATACTCTCTCCATTTCATGAGTTTGGCTGTGTCCATGATCTTCAGTGAAAAATCTTCATAAGCATAGATGTTCCTGACTGTAACCAAAGGTCATAGGCTCAGTTCCCAGGGAATACATGAACTGCTGCAACGCATACTTCAATGTTTTAAGCTGATTTGAATGCATGTGTCTGCCAAAAGTCATGCGTTCACTGAATGAATAATTTAAAATTTACAGTAATTAGAGAAAGGCTAAACTGTGCAAATGTAGACTTCGTATAGCCACACTATAGTTTTTTGGTAATACTTTACAATAACAGGGCATGAATAATAAACCTGCCAATACCTGAATTAATAGTTACGTGCACAATGAACTCATGATTAGTTCATATCTTCACTAATCATGTGTTCATGTTGAAGTAAATATTAATTCAGGTATTGGTACAGTACATGATTATTCATGCCCTGTTATTGTGCCTGTAAAAAAGTGTAACCCTTTTTTTAAAGAAATGTACACAAAATATATAAAAACAACAACAACTGATTAACACGGTGATCTGTAATATCAGGGTGTATATCTTGGGAATTTACCCAAGCGTACCTCTTTATGATTGTGTATGTTTGATTGTATGCATGTTCCAGTTTATTTACTTGGCTATTTAAGTAAAATAATCTTTGAAATAATGTAAAATGATTCCCGATTGCTCCTAGAATACCCAGGACAGGACGTTGTGACTCTGGACTATCGACTCCACTATTACCCCAGCATCACATACGCAGTGATTGGCAGTGCCGTGATCTTCGTGCTGGTGGTGGCACTGCTGGCCCTCGTCCTGCACCATCAGAGAAAGAGAAGTGTCCTGCTGCCACACGGGGTCTACAGGGGCGCCTGCCACCGACCACTCCTGCTGTCCCGGCTCGTCATAGTGGACAGAGGACACGTCCGTCCTGGAGGCCATGACCTTTCACCCCAGTGTCCGTCCCCGTCAGAGACGTTCAGCTCAGTCCACAGTCTCCAGCTGCTCTCTCATTCACAGTATCCCAGAACGGCCATAGACTGTCCTCCATCATACTCGCAGGCTGTGCTGGATGTTGGGTATGCTTATCAATACTACAAATGAAACATGTCAAGCTTTCCCCACATTCAACAGTTATCGACTAGTGGCTGACCGATTGGGATTTTTTGATGGCCAATGCCAGTATCTTACAGAGCAAGATGGCCAATGACCAACTGTAGCTGTATGAGCTATATGAGAAAGGTTTATAGCATATGCCTTTCTATAACTAATAACAGAATCGCCTAAAACAGAATAACACAACATCAGCTGATGTCGATAATTAAAAAAATGCCACATACCAGCATTGGCAACATTGTATATCGGTCAACCGCTAAGACATTTTTTCAAAAACAAAACCTATCAATAAAAAACCACCGCACACCTGTAGATAATAGGTGAGTAGGAAAAAGATCGGTCGACAATCTGCAAACGAGAAACTCTCGCACACTATCAGAACTTGCATTTAGAAATTCTTTATTAGCAACGTTTCGGTCTCACGACCTTCATCAGGCATACTCAAACTCATCCCACTTAAGACCAAGCACATGACCACTAAACAAGGCTACACCCGGAACCACTTCGATTAATTGTGGGCACATAATTACCACCACATCACCACAAAAACAAAACCTAGAAAAATTTGGATTAAAAAATCTCGTTGTAGTTCATAGTCTTGACAAAGTCTTTCTAAAAGTTAAAATAGTTTTGGATGGATAGATATATAGATGGATATAACGATGGGTTAGGGTTAGCATTAGGATGATTATTCAATGTCCTCATATGGCCTTAACACCGACGACTTAAACTCATTGTTCTTTTTACCTGTCAAAGTATTTTGGATACAGTGGCCCCTTTTAGGACTGTTCGAGTAAAAGCGTCTCGGTTGGGTATGTAACCCTTGTTCCCTTAGTAGGGAACGAAGACCATTGGCTCGTTTTGTAATACTCGAAGTTGATAGGCTTTCTAAGCGAAACCCCATTTGTCGTCAAGGCGTAACTCGTAGTGACTACGAAAGGGAACTAGAGTTCAACCGTGGCTGAATGCTACTACTCGAGCTATAAGGCTGAAGGGCGTAACGCCGCTGGAAGAAGGATAAACTACAGATCTCATTTGATATTTTAAAGGAGAATTTGTCTAAATATCAAAAAACTGTTAGATCTGAGAAATCAAAGGATCTCTCTAATGTTATCTGTAATAACTCTCATAAGCCAGCTGTGCTGTTCAGAACTATTAATGCTGTTTTGAACAATCCCCAAGCTTCTTAATTAGAGCCTGCCGAAATGTGTGAACATTTAAAAAAAAAAAATATTGATAAGATTAATGCTGTTAGAGCTTATATTTCTTTCCCATTGACTTTTTTATCAATTTTCACTGAGTGCTCTGCTTATTTGAATCAGTAATCAGTAATCAAGTAATCAAGAAATCTCTTTGCTAATTTTACACCTATATCGAAACTTCCTTTCTGTCCAAACTACTGGAGAAGGTCGTATTTGGACAATTTCATTCATTTCTAGATCTACATGGTACTCGTGAAGTGTTTCAGTCTGGTTTTAAATCACAGAAACTGCACTGTTGAAGCCCTGTTCTCGCCTGTCTTCACTGGTTACCCGTCCATTTCAGGATTCATTTTAAGATTTTGGTGTTTGTTTTTAAATCTCTTAATGGTTTTGCTCCTAAATATGTTTCTGACCTCATCAAGCTGTATGCTCCGCTAAAATCACTTAGGTCTGCTGACCATTTGCTTGTAGCTGTCCCACGGGTAAAGTTGAAGAGCAGGGGTGACCGAGCATCTGCAGTGGTGGCAGTGGCGGTTCTAGCCCATTTCAACTGGGGGGGCCAAGCTGGGGCCAGTTGTACTGTTAGAGGGGCCAGTTACATTTAGACCTTATTGTTGTCATATCATTTTCTGCACTGCTGCAGGCATTAACAGGCAAAATACCGTGTTTATAATCATTCAACAATGTATTTGCATTTCCATTATATTTTTACATTTGCATTACATATTCAGTATTAGTCACAGTAACTGTAATAGACATGATGTCCTTCTTTCTCTTCATTTTGAGAACTATAGAGCAAAAGCAATGGGGACCAAGAAGCTTATTAATTCATTTACTGAAAATAACTGACTTGATATGTCTAACCGTTTACAGGGTTCCTGCTCACTTTTTAAAGTCAAATTTAAGGCTTTTTAAGACCTAAAGAAATCAAAATTAATACCGTACATTAGGGGTGTGCAATATTGACAAAAATATATTTAAATATTTTCAACATTTTGTTAATAATTAGATGATATTTTACTGATTGTGTTTTTGTGCTGGTGCCATGGCTGGTTTAGGCCTGTTGTTGACAGCTGACTCACGAAGATATTAATATTTTTCATATTCTATGCAGTGGTCAGTTCACAGCAGTGACAGAAATACATTTTTTAATTAAGGGGCAATATTTGCCACCTTAAATTGATTTCCAGGGGCATTTTCACCTATATATGGACATTTTTTCTAAACTTATTTAGAGTTATGCATCACCTTTTATGTCAAATACTAACATTCAAATTATACAGTAATTATACTTATTTATACAATAATACTTAATTATGCAATAATTATACAGTTCCACTGTTACCAGTCAAATTAATTAATTAATTCAATCAAAATCCATCTTTGCAGTGCAGAGGTGACACAGAAGTGGCATTCATATATTTACACTCCATTTACAATTGCATAAATAAAGCTATGAGATTTTTTTAAAATCAATATTTAAATATGAAATTATTTCTAATTTTAACGTTTTAATTAAAGGATACTTTAAATATGAAACTAAAACCGCCAGTAGGCGGCGGCAAGTCCCTGTAAGAGGGATTCATTCATTCAAACGATTTGTTCAAACGGCTGATTCATTCGGGAAAGAAGCAAGTGATTCGTTCAAAACGCGGATTTCAGTCAATAAATCATCGCTGTGTTGCATTGAGACTCACTACGGTTTCATTATGAAATTCTAGTCGGCGAAATAAAGGGAAAACAAACAATATTGACAATATTGTGTCTAAAAAGTAACTCCCAATGTTAACTTATTGTTAATTTAACTGTTGTATAACATAAATATCACAGTTGCAATTGTGCACGGGAAAACTGCACCCTTGCTGATGTGATATTCTAATATAAGAACATAATATGATATAAATATAAGACAAAAACTAATGTGGGGACATCGCCTACCTATGAACTGCACACAGCAGTGAAAGGACGATAGACAAATGCGATGTCAGCTCACAGTGCCTCGTACATAGTTAAAACAATGATTACAATATCATAATAGACAATACACATCGCACACCCCATACGCACATAAAGAATGAACTTACAACTGAACTGACATTTACCAACTTTCTCCTTCTCTCCTCTCTCGCGTGCAGGAGACAGGCGTTATTCTGCCGCGATTCCCGCGAATGTGATGCGAATTGTCACGTGAAAATGCAAATCCACAAAGATAGAAAAATAAAAAAATAATACGCATACAACGATAGCAAAAAACAGTTTTGTAAAAATTATTTCAAACTCCACATTTAGGGGGGCCACAAGGGGGGCCAAGCTTTTTGTCACAGGGGCACGGGCCCCCCTGGCCCCCCCTCTAGAACCGCCACTGAGTGATGGGCCCGAAGCTCTGGAATAGTTTGCCCCTCTACATTAGACAGGCTCAAACACTTGCTGTTTTTAAATCTAGTGTTTGTATCATTGATATAGGATATGCGTGTACAGCACTTTGAAAAACACTTGCTGTTTTTAAAAAGTGCTTTGTAAATAAACTTTGACTTTGACCATAATCATCCATCTCCTGTTATTAAGCTCAACACTCTCTCTGTCTTTATTTCTCTCTCCAGCCGACCGTCATGGTTTGACCTCCCACCTCCTCCTTACCCTCCAGAGACTGAGACTGAGAGAGAACCACCGGTCTATGAATCACCAGACTCAGCCAGAGCGGTAGCGTCTCAAACCTGGACCAGCAACACCAGCACTGAGTCTCAGCAGCCAGCGCTGTAAACCCAGAGCACGGGGACCGCTCGAGCATCATGAGGATCTGTGCCGAGTGTTCAGGAAGACCAGCGGTGATGATGGCCATGTTTGCAGGATTCTCAAAGCACTTGTAGGGCATGTTAGTGGCACCATCTGGTGGCCAATGAACTGCATTACTCTTATCATAACCAATGACATTGGCAGTCAAAAAAAGCTCTATACAGATGGTACTCACCCAGCTTTTTACTACTGCTGCAATTTGACCAGAGAAATACAAGACCTTCACTCATTCCTGTGAGATTTACATAAAGTGTGGGGACAGTTGATATACTATTTAATTATTGCCCGTGTACATGGAGTTCAGTGTTTGCATTCCCTGTGAGTTTGATGTAAATTGAGGAATGCAGAAGTAGTTGTTGTGTAAAGGGCCTCTGTGCCTCGTCTTTCTTTATGTTAATGCAGGGCTGCCAACTCTCACGCATTCACCGTGAGACTCACGCAATTGAGCCAATTCTCACGCTCTCACGCCACACCCCCGATTTCTCACGCTGAAGTGTCAACCCAGTCGGTCAAATGCCTGAAAGATAAGTTTATCTATAGATCTACCAGTTGAGCCATTCGTGATCGACTAGTTTTACCGCAAATTAGTTAAAATATCCTGTAATCTATAGCGAGCGAGCGTGCATGCGAGACAGATGTGTTGAGCTCTTAACCGCGCACGCGCACGGCGACAGAGAGGTGAATGAGCGAGCTTGCGTGTCTTTCGCAACACAACCCAGTGGACAGTTACACTGTATTGAGACAGTTGAGAAATAATAATATTTTTACAGTTTTCAACAATAATTGTCATTGTTGAACCCTTGCTCTTATTATATTTCTGATTTCTCAGTTTTGTCATTATTTTAGCAAATAATTTATTTTATGTTTTGAGACAGTTTGTTTGAAGAAGTTTTAAAGAGTTAGTAAAAGAGTAAAGTAAAAGTTAAAACTTTTTTATTTAAGTAGGCATCTATTTTTTATTAAGTAGGCCTATTTATTTTGTATTAATACATAACCTTACTGTATTCATTCATAATGTATCATTATTGCGTGACATTTGTGTCAATAATCGTCAAGCACAGGGGACTTCGCGTAGTGGGAGGGGCCCCAAATCAAATCTGCTTAGGGCCCCCAAAAGGCTCGGACCGGCTCTGGAGACCAGACAGACAGTGTGAGTCTTTTGTGACAATTGTGAGGGAAATACACAATTTATTCCCATAACTGTGTAGTCAGCCGTTCTCCCTCCCATCTGCACCGTGTGAATTGTGAACGCAGGCAGGTCAGTGAGTTACAGGGCGCTCCTTGTCTCCATCCAGTTTAGGCTGGTAACTAATAGGCCTGTTATATAGTTTATATAGAATTAAGTTAGCAATAGCAGAGTTGTTTGTTTTGCAGCACTGAGCAGTTATTTTACATAACTTTATCATAAAAACAGTACAAAAGCATTTCCAGATGACAAATATCTGGACATGCCTATAAGTTAATGTTAATTATTGTTTTCTAAGAACAGAATGTCAATTAAAATGTTAAAATTAAATGTAATGTAAATCTCAAAAGAAATTCTGTACAGATATACCAAATACTTTGACAATCAATATATACTTAATACACTTCTGCTAATGCAAGGATTTTGTGTTTGTATTTTTCCCCACACCAAGCCACGCCCCTCAATAAGCCCCTCCCCCATAACCCAAGCCCCGCCCCCCAAAATCTCACTCTAAGCTGAACTCAAAAGTTGGCAGCCCTGTGTTAATGACCATGTACTTCAAGAATTGTATGCTCTAATTGTGCGTTATGCTCTTACCATACAGCACTGGGAACAGTTGTTATATGTAATGACTGCTCTCTTCTATCTCTGATCCTGACAGATTTTCAGTGAACCTGCAGCTCTTTCTAAACACCCTGATTATGATATCTTAATAAAAATAAGTTGTTAACATATGGCTGACATATGCCACAACACCAGTACAACAGAATTACATGATGAACTGATGAACCTTTTTCTGCGGCAGCAGTCAAGTGTAATGAACCGTCCAAAACAATGCATAAATGAGTTGGATTTCCCATCTTTGAATGTGACTGATCTGGCAGTGTTTCTCCTGCTAATCCCAGAGGCTGCATCACACACACATGAAATCGCATACTTCCCTACTATATAGTAGCCGGAAAACAGTTTGTGACTAAAGAAGGATTTCTGAATTCACAGTGTCATGACCGGCTCAAAGCCGTGGCAAATGAAGGAGGACACAGTCTGGTTGGTATGATCTTTACAAAAGATTAATTAAATAAAAATATAGAACAAAACAAAAATCAACACAATTTCTGTCAGACACATGATCAATCTAAGTGACAGACAGAACAAAATTTAAATAAATACCAAGATCAAAATAAAGACACAAAGACCATAATCAAGAACAAAGTAACCAGGAGCATGCTCACACCACCCCAACAAAACCTAAGCTTTATAGAGGGAAGAACAGGTGGACATTGTTCCCTTGATGAGGTCTCACAGCCACACACACTGGCTGGTAGCAGGAAGAACAGGAGTTATCGGTCCTAATTGATCATCAACAAATGTCTACACACCGGGAACGTTCCCAACGGGCTCATACATGCTTCGGGTTTGCCTCGTCTTAAAAAAAAAAGTGGATTCTACAGTTCTGAGTAACTTCCACCCAATTTCAAATTTACCCTTTATCTCGAAAATTCCAGAAAAAGTGGTTTTGAGTCAACTCCGGTCTTTTTGGAATGATTTAAATGTTTAAAAAATTGTCATAGCACAGAATCGTCTCTCTTGAGAGTCATGAATGATATAATGCTTACCATCGATACCGGGCAATCTGTGGCTTTGGTCTTGCTAGATCTTAGCTCTGCATTTGACCTGGTCGATCACAACATCCTCATTTCTCGTCTTGAAGTGTGTATGGGCTTTCGGGGTACGGTGCTACAATTGGTCCGTTCATATTTAACTAATAGAAGTTACTTGGTCTGCATTGGGCACCAATCTTCGTCTGAAATGAAATTGGGGTCTGGCGTTCCTCAGGGCTCTATTCTTGGCCCGGAACGGTTTAATCTTTATATGCTCCCTTTGTGTTCTATTTTGTAATTTGCTATTTCAGCAGCTTCAAAGCTCAGATGTTTTACATCAAAACTATGTATAATTGTTTGTAAATTGCTTCTTAGCAAAAAATAAACTATAGGCTAACTCATAATTCGTCAAAGCTTTTTATGTAAACAGTTCTTTGCAGACTTCAAATGGATGACAAAGATCAACCACAAGGTTGAGTAATATTTATATTAACAAGTTAAAATATAGAAATTCAAGTTACATTGGTCATCCCTACTTTGCGGAAAATACTTAGTGCTATTGTAATTATGCTTAGGGCCTACTGTTCATTTTAAAAAGTCTCGCACTCAATCACTGTCAGGTCAGGATTTTTGTTAAAGAACACTTTTTTTTTTTTTTTTTTTTTTTTTTTTTTACAAACTACTGTGTAGGGAATCTGCTCAGATGTGGGGAATGTATAATCAATAATTCACAATCAATAATTAATCCTACAGGTTATGAGACATTATCACCTACCAATTTAAATCTCCCAAAAAGGGAATATATAGTCCATGTATCTGCGTTCATATACATAGATAATTAACCACAATAAATTATAATTAATTATGAATATATACAATATACAGACAGGCTATATAAATTTTCAGAACAACCTTTTAACAGAATTAACTGCACCTCGACTAATCTGTTCGTCCACCGAACCGACCGTATGATTTTCGGATCAATTCTTCAAGAAGGATTATTCTTATTATTGCTTTCAAGAAAGGCTATTCTACTGTTATGAAGAATACCTTTCTGTGCTATAAAATTACTTAACTAAAGTACTTAACAATACCGAGCTTGTAGCTTAAGATCACACATTAAAGAGGCTTTATTCGATGAGCGGCAGACAGAGACAATCAAGAGTTTAATGGATTTTAATAAGTGACACTCAGAGCTGCCAACTCTCACGCATTGGCCGTGAGACACACTCATTTGATTGGTTTCACACACTCACACGCCACACCCCCGGTTTCTCACGCTGAAGTGTCAACCCGGTCGGTCAAGTGCCTGAATGATGAGTTTATTTATAGATCTACCTTTTGAGCCACTCGTGGTCGACTAGTTATACCGCAAATTAGTTAAAATCTCCCGTAATCTAGAGCGAGCGCACATGCAAGACTGAGATTGTGCTCTAAACCGCGTAGCACGCGCGCACGGCAGAGAGGGAAAGCGAGCGAGAGACCTTGTGTGTGCAGAGAGCATCCTGTCACCCTTTGTGAGTGTCCTCGTTGAGTCCGTGAGATGGAAGCGTTCTTTCTTCCAGAGCGCATGAAATTCAAAAATGTTTACTTGAAAGTAAGTTCATGAAAGCTATAAGGAAGAATCCGTTTCCCTGGTAGGATCGGACTTTTACCAAACACGAAAAAGCAAGCGAGCTAGAGCACAAAGAAAGGACTGAGATAAACGCAAAACAAAAGGAAAAAGCACCGGCGAAAGCCGAAAAGCAAAAGACACACGATACAAGACAAAAGATACAAAAAGCCACGATGAGCCAGAGTCATCATCTTTTAAGGAAGACAGTCCACACCTCTCTCGGAGCAGACTGACCAATGACCATTCAGCAAACTTTGAGCGAGAGAGTTTCTTTGTTTCCTTTTACAGCCGAATTTGCATGGTTTATGGGGGGCGTCCGAATTGGTCATTTCTACTTCAATAAATGCTAAACATAGTATAATGCATTTTATCGTAACCTACTATATATATTTAGCTAAGGCAAACCAAGAGGTTTAATTCGGTACTAAGAAAAATATGTTTGGCACATACACAAATAGAGATATATTCTTAGGCTTGAATATAGGCACTTAGGCCCCATCCACACTACTGCGTTCTCGTTTAGAAACGGAGACCTTTTGCCAGGTTTGCACCTCCTGTCCAGACTAAAACGGCAAAAACGGAGACCTAAAACGGAGAAGTTTAGAAACGCTCAGCTGTGTGCTTGGCCATCAAGTGGTATTTCAGACTGGATGTGCTGCGATGATAGCTCAGTTCGCAACGACTCGCAACTTTTTAAAAGTAAACTTTCCAATCAGAATCTTATTGGCATCCATTTCGGCATCTCACGCTCGCCATCCACTCAAAACGTAACGTTAGCCTACTACTCTTTGGCCGGCTCGCAAGCCCAAACAAGTGTGTGCGGCGTGCCTGTTGCTTTGTGTCCGGTCTAGCATATTTAATCCATTCAGTGAAAACTATGGAGGTTTTTTTCCTCTTCATATTTTATAATTGATGACTAGGCTATTCAATTTCTGTAGTATTTCTTACTTGAGAAATAGGCTAGACTTAAAAACACTGCCTTACTGGCCCACTATCTTCCCATCTATCTTGAACCCCCTGCGATCGCGCATTGCAGAGGCAGCGCGGCATAGCTAGCAGAGCAGAAGCGGCAGTGCCGCGATCGTTTCGGAGCCGAATCAAGTCTTTTTTTGCCAAGTTGTTCCCAGAAGTCCTCGCTGCAGCCTGCAGATCGGCTACCTGTACCCATACCTGTTTCGATTGGCTTGATCGTCTTTCATTGGCATACATGATAGAAAATGTGTTCGTACTCGGTGTAGGCAGAGTAGTTGCTGGTTGATGAGCAAATGTCATCAATCCATTTATAAAACTGTAAAAGAGAGGTGTTAAAATGCACAAATAGCTTGAAAGGTTGAGCTCATTCCGAGCATTCTGAAAATCTGAGACAAATTCGCTTTTGTTAACAACTCGCAATGTCCGTCGATTTCACAAATGAATAGTTTAATGTTATTTGTGAACGATACCAATCTGTTCAAAGGGTTCAGTCACGAAACGGGTCTCGGAGATCTCGATTTGAATATAGCCTAGGTCTATAGGCTACAATAAATTGAATCACAATATTTGACCGCGGGGGCCGTGAGATTTTCGGGTACAATTTGAGATAAATGAGTCAGAATGTGGTGTTTTCCAATCTAATTTTGTCCGCACCTGAAACGGAAACAGATTAAAGGACGTGCATTTATTGATTTCTTCTAGATCTGCTCTACTACCGAAACAAACTTTGTTGCATTATTTTCCTGTTATCACTGTAAAGCTGCTTTGAAACGATCTGTTTTGTAAAAAGCACTAGGCCGATAGAAATAAAGGTGACTTGACTTAATCAGATGAGATACACTCAATGAAATAGTTTCCTTCCTACACCAAGGAAGAACACATTTTCTATCATGTTCTATCATCTAACACCTATGAAAGATGAGTAGGTTTGGGGCGACCCGCGGGTGCAGCCTGTAGCGCGATGACGTATCAAATATGTAGTTGCCGTTGTAACATGCATGCTTGGTGGTATATTTTGATGATGTCACAAGCGCATGCTGTAATAACTGCAATTTTGCTTAGTTTTTTTGCCCTCTCATTTGATTAATAAAGTAAATGGTTCATTAGTTTTACATGCATGCGCTGTAGTAGGTTTTGATTATGAACGTTTAAACGCATGCTCGCGATTACATATTATACGCTACACAAATTACAATATTTAAAACAATCTGTATGGCATATGACATCTGAAGTATTGTTGTATTATGTTTTGACAATGACAATTGTCGTTAATGCACAGTACATTGTTCTTGATAAAAATGTACCCGATTAACATGAAAAATAACACATTTCAACATAAAATCATGTAAGTGAGGTGTTTCATGTTTCACAATCGCCATATGACATTCAGCGCTGTGAAGAAAAAAATATTATTATTATTATATTATTATAACCTTTATTTTACCACATGAAAGAAGCACATTGAGATTAAGAATCTCTTTTTCAAGAGCGTCCTGGCCAAAACTGACAGACACAGCACGTTTGAGTGTAACAAATAACATCCAACAATACATACACATATACACACACAAGCAACTCTAATAAAATTTCAATATCAAATACATAACTAGCTAAAACATCTACAGCCCGATGTTTCATTCTCCAAATCATTTAAAACTATTTTAAAAGTGTCCAACGAGACCAAGTTCCTTAGTTTCAATGTACTTTGCAAACAATTCCAGGCAGAGGGAGCAGCAAATTTAAATGCCTTTTTTCCAAATTCAGTCCGTACCACTGGAACAGACAGTGAAAATAATTCCTGTGACCGGAGGCTATAGCTAGAAGGATTCTTTTTACAGATGTATGTACAAAGATATGAAGGAAGTAAACCCAGGATAGACTTATAAATAAAAACATGCCAATGTTTTTGTCTTCGGATGGACAACGCAGACCAGCCAACCCGAGCATACAACACACAATGATGAGTGAGAGTTTTAAGATTTGTTATAAACCTCAGTGCACCATGATAAGCAGTGTCTAAAGCATGTAAACATTGTGTAGATGCATGCATATATATCACATCACCATAGTCCAGTACCGACATAAAAGTCGCTGCAACAAGCCTCTTTTTTGCCTCAAAGGAAAGACACGATTTAATTCTAAAGTAAAAACCCAATTTCACTTTCAGTCTTTTCACCAGTTGCTGGACATGAGGGCCAAAGGAGAGAGCGTCATCAATTAAAATACCCAGATACCTGTACTGAGACACCTGGGAGACCATCACAAGGGAGACCATCTTCAGTGTGGGCTTATCCAGTGGCGGCCTTAAGCATCTGGGGGCCCGTTTCATTAACTAATGGCGCTTTTCCACTACACAGTACCAGCTCGCCTCGGCTCGGCTCGGCTCGACTCGACTCGCCTTTGTTTGGTTTTCCACTGTGTAAAAGTTGTACCTGTACCTGCTTTCGGGTACTTTTTTTCGTACCACCTCCGGCGAGGTTCCAAGCGAGCTGAGGCGAGCTAAGCCGATACTAAAATGTGACGTGAAAACAATGCTGACTGCTGATTGGTCACAGAGAATCTGCGTCATCATTTCACGCGCCAGATGGAGTATTTTAAATAGTTTGGCCAGAGATAGTTACTAAACTTACTACTATTATTATGGCAAGAATACGCCGTGGTCAAACGAGGAGGTGCAGACATTCCTTTGTTTGGTTGCCGAAGAAAGGATCCAGCGAGAGCTTGATGGGGCAACGAGGAACGAAATGCGTCGCTATGACGACCGGGTACTATTTGTGGCGGTACTTTCTGCAATGGAAAACGGAGTGAAAAGCGAGCCGAGTTGAGGCGAGCCAAGGCGAGTCGAGTCGAGTCGAGCTGGTACTGGTAATGGAAAAGCGCCATAATATGGGGCCCTACCCACATAAAACATAATAGAGCAGAAAAGGCAAGGATTCCTGTTGGTTTGCATCAATTGTATATTATTTTATTACGTGCACTTTCAGCTTCATGAACAGGCAGCTCAACATATAAATAATCCAACCTTATTTGATTCAAACTATATAATACACGAAAACACATCATTGCCAGGGAGTTTTTGCCGAAACTTTAAAAGCCTTTTTAAATGATATATTACTTAAATGTTAAAATTACTTTTCTCATGTAAATACAAGCATGTTAAATTTAGCTTTTTTACTACTCCCATAGTGTAAAAAAAATCTGTTTGTATTGCACATTTATGGAGCAACAGATTTTGTGATTTAGATTTATTTTATTTTAAAATAAATAAAATAAAGATTCTCAAAGCATTGAAGGAGATCCCATAGCAACAGCCTCGAAATCTTCCTTATCTGGGTAAGCTTTGTAACTGTATATTGTCTCTGAGAGTTTTTCGAGAATCTCATGCTTAAGCTCTCTTGACAATTGTAGATATGTTTGATCTCGCATGTACTGTATATTTCCCTGATGTAATCTGTATTCAACGTCAACAGGAAAAGTAGGGATCTCAAATGTTTCTGGCCATGCAGTCCGTAGACAATGAAGTGGATGATCAGAAGCCACAGACAGGACTTCAGTGTCAGCTAGGGGTTGGTGTCGTCACAAGGGAGACCATCTTCAGTGTGGGCTTATCCAGTGGCGGCCTTAAGCATCTGGGGGCCCGTTTCAATAACTAATATGGGGCCCTACCCACATAAAACATAATAGAGCAGAAAAGGCAAGGATTCCTGTTGGTTTGCATCAATTGTATATTATTTTATTACGTGCACTTTCAGCTTCATGAACAGGCAGCTCAACATATAAATAATCCAACCTTATTTGATTCAAACTATATACAATTATACAGCATTTTACGTTGGAATAAACCTCGCCCTTAAATTACTATTGTTTGAAGTTAACATTATACAATTCGTAGACCTGCACCACAAAACTAGTTGTGGTTAATTTCTCTAAAATTGGGGAATCCGTCACGGACGTGAGCGCTCTGAAAGAGGCACTAAAAGATGCTTTAAAACTCTCACAGAGACCTCAAACAGAAAGCACAAAGCCTTTCTTTAAAGTGAATTTCATTTTGTATTAATTGTATCTTAATTGTATCTTAATTTTAATCAATGTTTCATCAACCAATTGCCTGGATTTAATAAATAAGAAGATATATAATCACGACACGGAGGCGCCGGCGCGTGAACTGGAGCATGTCTCATAAATTAACCAAAACTCAGCATATAAGGTAGCCTACTTGCCTCACAGACCTGAGAAATATATATAAAATGTCTACTTCTAAAAAGAACATTTCAAAACGAAATAAAATGCTCTCTGTTTATGTAATCTGTATGAAATGTGCATATTTCTCTCTGGCATGTTCATACTGCGAAGATCACGATCAGCATCGTCAACTTCAGGCGACAGTGACGGAGAAAACACTTGTTTATAAACAATTAAAATGTCTCCTTGCTATATTCAACATCATAATCATTACTTTTGCCGGTTCATTGTGACAACTTTTAGGTTCTTTATTGGCAGCGCCACCCTTACATGTTACATGAACACGTCACCACAGCATCAGCACTGAAAACATGGGGATTTTTTACAATAAATTACAAGCTGCTAGTGACGTTATTTAGTTAATCGCCTGTCCGAGTGCAAGTGCAAAGTTGCAAAGCTGATTTAATCATGTTAAACCTAAATTAATTTACAAAATAGTTATATATACAACCCGAATTCCGGAAAAGTTGGGAAGTTTTTTAAATTTGAATAAAATGAAAACTATAAGACTTTCAAATCACATGAGCCAATATTTTATTCACAATAGGACATAGATAACATAACAAATGTTTAAACGGAGAAATTTTACACTTTTATCCACTAAATGAGCTCATTTCAAATTTAATGCCTGCTACAGGTCTCAAAATAGTTGGGACGGGGGCAACAAATGGTTGAAAAAGCAAAAAATTTAGAAAGGATTCAACATCTAGCAACTAATTAAGTAATTTAATATCACAAATATCAATTGGAATATTGGGATCCTCGTGGCGCTGACCATCAGATTGCTAATTCACAACATATGACGATTATTAGGTTAAACGTTCAGAATGAACGTTTCTGTTCATTCAGAATTCGAGAATAGCACTTCTCGAATGGACAGCGACTCTTAAGTAGCACGTAGAACGCGTTATAGTGCGTTCATGTTAAGTGCATTTTTGGGAAACGCTTGTGGAATTGCGGCGAGCGTTCGTAACCTTGCACGTAGAGAGCGCTCTTAAGAGCTAAGATGCGAGATCACGTGACCCACCGGTAGCAATGGCTGTTTAGTTCGACTGCTCCCTGACTCGGTATCCTTAATTTACTTGTTCTCAGTAAAACTATCAACGCTTGGTTAGTTTTGATCGCTTTGATAACGGTGCAACAAATGAAGATGGCAAAACGTCAATTATCATTGGCTTCCCCAGAGAAAAAGCAAGTTAAAGACCCTAATTGTGCTTCGCGCCATTGTTGCTGACGAATTAAAGATGCACCTTAGCTTCGTCAGGGAACTGTTTAAGGAAGAATTTGCCCCGATCGCGGATAGACTTGGAGTCCTGGAAGAGGACGTTCGGCTGATAAGAAATAGCTTTGACAACATGCAGTCGGCTCTTCGTAATGCAAAAAAAAGACACCATAGAGGTTAAGCTAGCAGTGGACTCCCTTCAGGAAAAGTTGGCGAGAATCGAAGACAAAAGCCGCCAATCCAATGTCCGTCTAGTGGGACTAAAAGAGGGAGTAGAAGGAGATGACCCTCTGCGATTTATACAGAATAATCTTCCTAAATGGATTCCCTCTCTTGCTGGCAAGGTACTGGAGATTGAAAGAGCTCACCGTATCTACAGTGGTGAGCGCGCGAAATCTATCCCTCGTACGTTCATCTTTAAGATGCTGCGGTATCAAGATCGGAATGCGATCCTAAATGGAGCCCGTGCTGCCGGACAAATTCTTCACAATGGATCTCCACTGCTTTTCTTCCCAGACTACAGCACTCACACTGCGTCTAAGAGGAGAGCGATGGCATTGGCGAGGAAGAAGCTAACTCAGCTGGGAATTACGTCTTTTTTGCTCTATCCCGCGGTAGTGAAAGTTACTCACTGAGGGAAGATTTCATTTCTTGAGACACCGGCGGAGGTTGAAATGTTCGTCCTCAATCGGGATTCCAACGCAAAATATTCTCTGAAGGGAGCTGAGGCGGTCATGTCACGAGAATCCGAGGTGAATGAACATGAATCGGCAGTTCCCATGAAGGACCTTACTGAGACAGATTGATTTTATTGCATCCGAAAATGACCGGGTCAGGTGTTGACGGACAAGCCGGACTGCTAGCTGGCCACGTATCCAAAGACTGTTTAACTCTTTGCTTACTGCCCGTTACTGTTCTTGTTTGTGTTTTTTGTTCCTTGCCCGAGTCTGCCCACGTAAATTGTATTTGTTTTATGCATATATTTATATGCATAATATTGGTATGTATATTGCGCTGTTTTTTTTTTTTTGTTTTTTTTTTTATTGCCGCTCGCTATCTTTCCTGGGGACTAAAGTTATATCTTTGGTCTTCCCGCCTTGTTCTGGTTGGTCTGCATATTGCTGTTACTCAATAACTTATGGCTATAAATATATTATCATGGAACGTTAATGGGTTAAATAGCCCCATCAAGCGAACCAAATGCTTAGATTATCTAAGATGTAAAAAGGTCTCTTTTGCCCTCATACAAGAGTCTCACTTGAAGGCAGCTGACGTACATCGCTTTCAAAATAGGTATTTTAAACTGATTTCCTCCTCTTCGGCCGTCAATAAATCTAAAGGGGTGCTGATATTGTCTAGGCGTTCTACTAAATTTTCAATTATACGTTCTGGTGGGGATAAAGAAGGCCGAATCACTTATGTTGTTGGTTCTCTAAATAATACTAAATACGCTTTTGTGTCTGTATATGCACCCAACGAGGGTGATCCCTTATTTTTTCAAGAATTATTACGTTTAGTTGCGAGTTTGGAGGACTGTCTCGTGGTATTAGGGGGCGATTTTAATGCTGTGTTGGATCCTCAGCTAGATAGATCTCACGCTTCTAAGGCTGATTCAAGGATTTCTGGATGTTTTAACTCATTTTTGCGACATTCTAACGTATGTGATGTCTGCCGTTTACAAAATGATGGTTCCAGGGATTATACATTCTTTTCAGCTCGTCACAAGAGCTATTCAAGGATTGACTATTTACTTATGTCTCCCTCTCTAATCCCTTATATTAATAAAGTTGATATTCTGCCACTTCTTTTATCTGATTATTCCCCAATAATTACTACTTTAACCTCTGTATCGTTGGGCTCCAGACACAATCGCTGGAGATTTAATACTTCCTTGTTACAGGACTGTACATTTGTGGCTGAATTACGCAGCTCTTTGAAGGATTTTTTTACAGATTAACAGGGATTCAGCTTCTAACCCTCAAGTATTGTGGGAAACCACTAAATGTTTTATTAGGGGTACATGTATAAGTTTTTCATCCTTCAATAAAAAGCGTAGAGAGAGCCGTAGAATCGAATTAGAAAAACAAATTGATATACTAGAGAAGGAATTAAAAGGTACATTTTCTGAGATCAAAGCCAAAGAAGTAAACGTCCTTAAATCAGAATTAAAATCGATATATTTGCATAGAGCTGAATTTGTCATACACCGCACTAGACAATCTTATTATTTCAATGGAGAACGCCCCTCTAAGCTTTTGGCTTTGAGGTTGAAGGATGGTGAATCTAAGGCCAGCATATGTGCTATTAGGCATGAGGGTTCAGTATATACTCAACCTAAGGATGTAAATAGAGTATTTGAATCCTATTATCAACATTTGTACACTTCAGAATCCAGCACTGACCCAGCAAATTTTGTTTTATTCCTTAAGCATTTACCCAAATTAAATGATTCTCAGCGCGATATATTGGACAGCCCTTTGACAATTGAAGAACTGAAATCTGCCCTGGACTCCATGAGCAGTAATAAAGCCCCTGGGTTAGATGGGATTCCCCCTGAGTTATTGAAGACTTTATGGGACATAGTGGCTCCCTTGATTCTTAATTCTTTTCATTTTGCTTTAGAAAAAGGTGCTTTACACAGGGACCAAAACACAGCTTTAATAACTTTGCTTTTGAAGAAAGGGAAGGATTCTCTTGAGTGTTCTAGCTACAGGCCAATTAGCCTTCTATCCACAGATTCAAAGCTGTTGGCAAAAGTCTTGGCCTTGAGATTGGATCGGTGTGTAGGAGACTTGATCAAGTATGATCATCCAGGTTTTTTAAGGGGGAGATTTGCTGCGGACAATATACGTAGGCTTCTTCATATTATTCAACAAACAGACTCCTATACAGCTTCCTCTGCAGTCCTTTCTCTGGATGCAGAGAAGGCATTCGACAGAATTGAGTGGAATTTTTTGTGGTCTGTCCTGGAGCGTTTTGAGTTTGGTTCTTTTTTCATTCAAGCTGTCAAAACTATCTATTTTGATTGTTCAGCCAGAGTTCTTACTGGTCTTCATATTTCTCCTTCCTTCCGTCTTGGCAGAGGCACTCGCCAAGGATGTCCCCTGTCACCCTTGCTTTTTAATTTATCATTAGAGCCTTTGGCCCAAGCGATTAGACAATGCTCTGCAACAGTCCCTATAAGTTGTATGAATACGTCTCATAAAATTTCACTCTATGCTGACGACATTCTTTTGTATCTATCAAATATCACAGATTCGGTTAAAGAATGCTTAAAATTGTTTGATACATTTGGTAAACTGTCCGGTTATAAAATTAACTGGAGCAAATCCGTACTTTTGCCCCTTAACTTAGCCTCTAAATCAGAGATTCAGGCCTTACCCACCATGATTCCAGTCAGCGACCAATTTAATTATCTTGGGATTAGAGTTTTTTCTTCATTATCTCGCATTTCTAAGTGGAACTACCAGACCCTTCTTGATAAGATTTCGAATAATCTTCTGTGTTGGTCTCCACTCTGTTTGGCTCATGGTAGGATGGCCACTATTAAGATGAATATACTTCCGAGGTTGAGCTTTTTATTTTCAACTTTACCTCTGGCACCTCCTATTGGTTACTTTAAAGAGCTTCGTACAGCAGTAACAAAATTCTTATGGAATTAAAAACGGCCTAGAATTCGTCTCAAATCTATGCACAGGCTAAAACCTCCTGTAGGCTTATCGCTACCAGATTTTTAGTCCTATTATTTAGCATACCAAGTAAGACCACTTAGGACTTGGATTGATGTTGATTCCCCTGTGCCATGGCGGGCCATATAAACTAATATTATTCACCCATTGCGTCTACAGGATTGACCTTTTACTGGAATACCTAAGAAGGTTCTGGAAAAGTTTGGTCCAATTATATGTAATTCTATCAGCACCAGGAGATTGGCAGAAAAGATCATGGGAGCTTCAGATTCATACTGTGATTCTACCCCCATTTGGCATAATAGTAATCTCTGTACGGGTAACAAACCTTTTGTTTCCAAATGCTGGGCTAAATGTGGGGTTGATACCCTGAAAGATATGTACAGTGATTATGGGCTTAAGTCCTTTCAGACTCTAAAGGATGAATTCTCTCTCCCAGGACATTCCTTCTTTTTGTATCTAAGATTGAGGTCTGCGCTGAAAGCCTATGGAGTACCCTGGTCAACTAATGTATCTTCTCATCCTATGATAGACTGGATAGATTCCAGTATGGCTTCTAGAGGTATTGTGAGCATAATTTATAAATCGCTTCTGGTACGACAGTACGCAAACATTCCGAGTGAGGACTTCTGGGAGAGACAACTTAACACCGTGATTGACTGGGACACTGTCTGGGGGAATTGTTTTGCTACCTCAAAAAATCCGGCTCACCAAATGATACATTATAATTTATAAGTTAATTTATAAGGCATATGCCACACCCTGTCTGCTATTCAAAATGAAAAGAAAGTCTGATCCTTTTTGTCACCTGTGTAACAGCACAAATTTAGGTACATATATGCATATGTTTTGGGACTGTTCTCGAATTGTGCCGGTCTGGTCTTTAGTCCAGGACTTACTAACAGATCTTCTGAGGATTCTGATCCAAAAGGACCCTCTGGTTTTTCTTTTGCTGGATGATTCCTCGCTGTCACTGTCTGTCAATCAAAGGAGGATTCTGTCCGTTGCTCTTACTGCTGCTAAAAAGGTTATCCTAAAACTGTGGTTGGAACCAACTACACCAGCTATGTCTATCTGGATGGCTTATTTGCTGGACATTGCTCTTCTGGAGTGTACCACAGCTAAAGTGCTCGGCGCCAACAGAAAGACAATACAATTTTGGTTGGACCTTATTGAGACTTTATCAAAAAGACTTTGAGATCCTTCTATGTATAGATTTGACAAATTTTATTTTAATTTTCTGTCATATTTATTTATTTTATTATGTTATTTGGTCTTATGGTAATGGCCGGATCTTGGGCTTTGTTGTAAATAGTTAAACACAAAATGTTTAATAAATAAAGAATCACAAAAAAAAAAAAAGAGCTAAGATGCATCGTTATCTGGAAACTTTCGTTTCACAACTTCGTAGCTCGTGGTCAATCTACTTTGGATGGTTTAGACATTATGGCTGCATGAAAATAAATATCCTACGGAGAAAATGAATGGGTTTTTCTGGTCTGTTGGGGCCCTTGAAGGGCGGGGCCCGTATCAATTGAAACGGGTGAAACATAGGTAACGCCGCCAGTGGGCTTATCTGGCAAGTCACCAATGTCGGTAAGATTCACAAGGGAATTGTTGAAGTCTAGATCCTCAAAGTGAAGTGCAAACTTGTACTGAAGTCCCAGCTTTTCTTCAAGTTGTTCCAACAGTGAGTCAACTGTCTGTGGTTTCCAACCCGATCACACTAAATGCGTCTCTATGGCATGCATTGTATTTATTGTGCAATTTATACGCCAACATTAGTTTTTACGTGCATATGATACTCATGGGTAGGTTTAGTAGTGGTGTGGGGTGCGTATGTTTTACACGCAATAAAGTGCGTATCATATGCACGTGAAAACTGCATATCATATGCACGTAAAAACTCATTTTGGCGTATAAATTGCACGATAAACAAAATGCGTGCTATTGAGACACATTTTCATGAGATCAGGCTGGTGGTTTCACATGAAGTACAATTTTTCTGATGTCGTTGTCACAAACTATAACTCTGAGTACGGTTGTTGTCTCCATACTTAGTCTTTCTACAAAGGTTAAAGAAATTAGTTGGTTTTCTTAAAATAAAGTGATTGCTCACCCCAATTTCATCATTCTAAACCCATCCTTTGACAAAATATGATTCGAAAAAGTTCCACTCATCCTTGTTTATAATTTAAGAAGTACACAGAGGCATTAATAATTTCATGTGACTTGTGCAATACAGTTCAAGCATTTAAGGCATAAAATGATGGGTTTGTTCAGAAATTAACTTCAATATACACTCACCTAAAGGATTATTAGGAACACCATAATAATACTGTGTTTGACCCCGTTTCGCCTTCAGAACTGCCTTAATTCTACGTGGCATTGATTCAACAAGGTGCTGAAAGCATTCTTTAGAAATGTTGGCCCATATTGATAGGATAGCATCTTGCAGTTGATGGAGATTTGTGGGATGCACATCCAGGGCACGAAGCTCCCGTTCCACCACATCCCAAAGATGCTCTATTGGGTTGAGATCTGGTGACTGTGGGGGCCATTTTTGTACAGTGAACTCATTGTCATATTCAAGAAACCAATTTGAAATGATTCGAGCTTTGTGACAAGGTGCATTATCCTGCTGGAAGTAGCCATCAGAGGATGGGTACATGGTGGCCATAAAGGGATGGACATGGTCAGAAACAATGCTCAGGTAGGCCGTGGCATTTAAACGATGCCCAATTGGCACTAAGGGGCCTAAAGTGTGCCAAGAAAACATCCCCCACTCCATTACACCACCAGCCTGCACAGTGGTAACAAGGCATGATGGATCCATGTTCTCATTCTGTTTACGCCAAATTCTGACTCCACCATCTGAATGTCTCAACAGAAATCGAGACTCATCAGACCAGGCAACATTTTTCCAGTCTTCAACTGTCCAATTTTGGTGAGCTCTTGCAAATTGTAGCCTCTTTTTCCTATTTGTTCCTATTGTACCCGGTGGGGTCTTCTGCTGTTGTAGCCCATCTGCCTCAAGGTTGTGCATGTTGTGGCTTCACAAATGCTTTGCTGCATATCTCGGTTGTAACGAGTGGTTATTTCAGTCAAAGTTGCTCTTCTATCAGCCTGAATCAGTCGGCCCATTCTCCTCTGACCTCTAGCATCAACAAGGCATTTACGCCCACAGGACTGCCGCATACTGAATGTTTTTCCCTTTTCACACCATTCTTTGTAAACCCTAGAAATGGTTGTGCGTGAAAATCCCAGTAACTGAGCAGATTGTGAAATACTCAGACCGGCCCGTCTGGCACCAACAACCATGCCACGCTCAAAATTGCTTAAATCACCTTTCTTTCCCATTCTGACATTCAGTTTGGAGTTCAGGAGATTGTCTTGACCAGGACCACACCCCTAAATGCATTGAAGCAACTGCCATGTGATTGGTTGATTAGATAATTGCATTAATGAGAAATTGAACAGGTGTTCCTAATAATCCTTTAGGTGAGTGTATATAATCCATTTAACTGTACTGGCACCAACAACCATCCCACGCCTTTAGGTGAGTGTATATATATATATATATATATATATATACTCACCTAAAGGATTATTAGGAACACCTGTTCAATTTCTCATTAATGCAAAATAAGTTGCTTCAATGCATTTAGGGGTGTGGCAATTTAACCTAATTGCTTACGTTGCACGAGTGCCCACTACTGGCGGCAATGGCCTGAATTGGAACGTCCTAAGCCCTTGATCACTTGGAATCATCTATGGAGTTGCTTTATTATTATTTTTAAAATTCCCTTTAAGAATTTGTTTAACTCTTCGGGGTCGCCGATCACGCCGGCGTGATCAAGTCACATGACCAGTTTAAGATGTTGAAGCTTAAAAACAAAGTCACGTTGAGCGCTGCCGTCCACTTCTGTCGAAAGTGCTGGCTTGAAATTCGGTTTTACTATTTGTTTTGTGTTGATAGACCAAGTAAATGATATGATCATTTAAACTTTATATAAAAAAATATTGACGCGTTCGTAAAAGAACGCAAGATGGGATGCGACAGGCGTTGCATTTATTCTAATAACTTTGTCGGTTTTTGTCATAAAACAAAACGGTCTTTTGACAGTCTATAGAACTTGAAATGTTTTTCCGGTGCGACCGATTAGTACAGACCAAAACTCGACTATTTTTCAGCAGCAATCATAAGCCAAATTTGCGAGTCCATTCAGTTCAGTGGCATTGTTTACGTTCAGTGCCTCCAAAATGGCCGACTTCCGGATTGATGACACGTCGTGAAAACCCTCTATAGAGTAAATCAGTTAGTTTGGTAGAGGGAAATCTAATGGCTGAACTCATGCTACCTTCTTGCTCCTCTAAAGTCCTGTGTTAAGAACTCTGAGTTTCTGCTCAACTGTGAGTATGGATTGATTTATATATTTGACGTTGTGTTTGTTTCATAAGATCATTGATGTTAGCTATTTGCTTTCTTTCTAGAAAGGACATTTTATTTCCACATGTTCTTTTGTGAGGACTGATTGGATACAAGAGGCAGTGAAGTGCAGTTCATGCTGGCAACGAGGCTACAACACATGGCCAGTAACGTGGGGCTGAGAACAACGATTCACAGAATGCTGTTGACTGCGATCTTTTCTCACATTGTGGATTATAGGATTACAACCATTGCATCGCACTCAAGTAGCCTTGTGGATTTGTAACTCATTTCATCTTCATCATCACTTCAACTTATCAAAGACAGGACATTCAACAATAAGTTTACTTCATCTCATTGAGTCATTATTGAAGAGAAAAAGACCTTTGAGTGCTTTGCAGTTGATTTCTATTGTCTGTTTGGCACATGTATTAAGCACTGGTGGGGGAAATAAAAAAAGGTTTAAATGATCATTTGTTCTGTGAAGAGATTTATTTATCAGTACATGTCAAAAATCTGTTGAACCACCTCAGAGTAACATCTTTAAAAGAAAAGAGCTGTTACAGTATATTCCCTATATAGTACTATATAGCATGGGGACAAAAGCATACACCGTAAACTGAGAGACAATGGACACAGTTTTTTGAATACATAGAATATTGTCAAACAGTAGACATTGTTTCCATTCTTCCTAATGATTCTACCCCACACTTTAACGTGAAAAGAACACGTAACCTCTGGATGGCCTTATTCAGCACATTTGAACCAGACAGCTCCCATAACCATGCACTTAAGTTCTAATTAATAACGAGAAATCTACATGTTGTTTTGGGAAAAATATATTATTCCAACGTACAATCAGGAGTGACGTATTTAACATGATCTTGAGAGCGTGATTTGCAAAGGTGTTGAGAAACCCAGCTTGTAGCAATGTGGCATCAGTATCACATCAATTTAGAAAGAGTCTAGAAAAAGTTCAGGACACTTAGCAGAGAAACAAATAGCATAATCAATGAACCACACAGAATTGGAGCTGTGGATATGTTTCGTTTGTCTTAGGTCCAAATATCTGTGAACAAGAAATATAAATACAGTGATATGTAATAGATTGAAATATGAAATATAGCAGAGTTTTAAAATATGCATAACCAATACATCACTCAACTGAATTAAATGAGGCTGTTTAATAAATAAATAAAATAATTTAATGAATTCCACAGACCTGCCCTCTCTCCAGTGGTCTCCAGAGTCACAGTGCTAAAAGAGAAAAAGAAATACAGGATAATCAGGCTGTGTATTATTTAGACCAGCATTTGATTCTATACGTAATTAAAGCAGAGGACAGTAAAAACATATAGCTAAGCAAACATGTTTTGATTTAGGACATAGTGCAACAAAAAAATGTCATGATACTAAAATATGAAATGTTTTAATCAAATTTAAACACTTTCAATAAATGTTTTTGACTCACCTTGGCAGATGACCCCAGCATCTTCATTGTGCCCACAGTTATGTGATCCCCATGCATTTGATGAACAGTTTGCCAGTGTAGATTCATTCCCACGGCACTGGACATCATCCAACCATATTTGTCCAGAACCTTGTCCAAAATAAGCAACACTCTTTGCCTCTATAACACTCCCACAGCCCAGTTCTCTACACACCACTGCTGCGTCTAAAGAGTCCCACAGATCATCACACACTGTTCCCCATATTCCATTGTGGAGAACCTCCACTCTTCCAGAACAGAGATTGGTTCCATTCACCAACTTGACCGCTATTAATTACAAAACAATATAAAGAGAGAAAAACAGGTCATTAGGTTTTTAGTTTGTCAATTTGTGTTTGTTTGTTTGTTTGTTTGTATCTTTGATGAGATAAACAAAGTGGTAATAATAGTGGAGTTTGATCCTCCTCAGCATCATTACCGTTGACTCCTGACAGTGAGGCAGTCGTGTTCAATCTCGCTGTTGAAGTAGAAAAAAATGAACACACAAATACACAACAATGTTATGTTTAGATGAAGATGTTGACATGTCAGATTGCTTGCAGTGCTTCATGGTTTTCAGTTCAAACTAATTTTTTAGGCTGTTTTACAAGTTGTGTGCAAAGCAGATCTGGTTCTAATTCAAAGGTGTATAATTACCTGTCTGTGGTGCTGCACTAGTTTGTGCCTGGCCTGTTACAGAAAAAGAGAGATGAACAAAGTCTATTAGAGTTCCAGAAGGGATTTCTTCATTTGCATGGTCTTTCCCACACTGAGAGTGATATTCAAACGCATGGTAAACAAAAATTAGATTTCTATTCTCTAAACCATTCGCCTTCAACATGCTAAGAAAGTCGACTGCAAAGATTCCAAGCATGAAGTGAGTGGAACAAAACTCCATGTCTGAGTTGGAGACCAGGCCAATTAATTTAGCCCATGCCACCAACTGGGCAAAAGTTACAAAGTTCTAAAATAAGCTTAATGTATTCATAAGCTGCCTTCGAGGGCCGATTGCGTCACCGTTGCGAGACAAAGTCTCCTTCAAATGCAGCCTCCAAATGCGTCCTTCGTTTCCTGTGAAGTGAAGTATACAACAGATGGATCCTGGTGGAGTACTGGCACTGGTGGAGCTGGATGATGAGTTATGTGGTCAACCCCTTCCTCCAGTATTTGAATTCAGTTTGGAGAGAGTGATTTGTGTGTTCACTTCCTGTGCTCGGGCCCTTCCTCCTCCACTGGTTCCGTCCGGCATCCAAGTCCCCTCCTTTCCATTTGGTCTGCCCAGACCCAAGTCTTCCTCTTCTTCTCCGTCGGTCCATTCGGGTTCCAACTCATCTTCGTCACAGATGGTACTTTATCATCTTCAAGTCTCCTTCATCGCCGCCGGTCCTAACCAGCTCAAAGCTTTTGTTGCCACTAATGATACGCCCACCTAGCATCCCTCTCCCACCTCCTCTGCCCAAGCCAGTCAGTCCTTTGGCCCCACCTTTGCTGGCTCTCTTCAGTCCCTCAGCTCCACTATTTGCTCTACCCTGCTTAGACCAGCCTTGGGCTTCAGATTCGCCAGCTCAGCCCAGGGGTGTCGATTCCAGTGCTCCACCTGGGCCTGTCGAGCAGTCGACTCCACCTTGGATCCTCCCTCCCTCGGCTCCACCCGGGACCGTCCACGTTGGTCTGAAATCGCTCTGTCTGCACCACGGACTTCCAACCCTTCCGCTGCTACCTGCCCTGACACTTCCCCCAAAGAGATTGCTTCCTCATTAGTCTTCAGGCATCAGGAGCCGCCTTCCGGAGGGGGAGTAATGTCATGTTTAGTCTGTTCTTGTTTCGTTTTTAAGGACTTTTAGCATGTTTCTCTTTTGTTTCCTGCCTCCTCATCATTAGTTGTCATGGCTATTCATTGTTTCATTAATTAGAGCATGAATAAATGTGTTTGACTCACCTTGGCAGATGACTCCAGCATCTTCATGGTGCCCACAGTCATGTGATCCCCATGCATTTGATGAACAGTTTGCCAGTGTAGATTCATTCCCACGGCACTGGACATCATCCAACCATATTTGTCCAGAACCTTGTCCAAAATAAGCAACACTCTTTGCCTCTATAACACTCCCACAGCCCAGTTCTCTACACACCACTGCTGCGTCTAAAGAGTCCCACAGATCATCACACACTGTTCCCCATATTCCATTGTGGAGAACCTCCACTCTTCCAGAACGGAGATTAGTTCCATTCACCAACTTGACCGCTATTAATTACAAAACAATATAAAGAGAGAAAAACAGGTCATTAGGTTTTTAGTTTGTCAATTTGTGTTTGTTTGTTTGTTTATTTGTTTGTTTGTATCTTTGATGAGATAACAAACAAAGTGGTAATAATAGTGGAGTTTGATCCTCCTCAGCATCATTACCGTTGACTCCTGGCAGTGAGGCAGTCGTGTTCAATCTCGCTGTTGAAGCAGAAAAAATGAACACACAAATACACAACAATGTTATGTTTAGATGAAGATGTTGACATGTCAGATTGCTTGCAGTGCTTCATGGTTTTCAGTTCAAACTAATTTTTTAGGCTGTTTTACAAGTTGTGTGAAAAGCAGATCTGGTTCTAATTCAAAGGTGTATAATTACCTGTCTGTGGTGCTGCACTAGTTTGTGCCTGGCCTGTTACAGAAAAAGAGAGATGAACAAAGTCTATTAGAGTTTCAGAAAGGATTTCTTCATTTGCATGGTCTTTCACACACTGAGAGTGATATTAAAATGGATGGTAAACAAAATTTAGATTTCTATTCTCTAAACCATTCGCCTTCAACATGCTAAGAAAGTCAACTGCAAAGATTCCAAGCATGAAGTGAGTGGAACAAAACTCAATGTGTGACATTGAGACCAGGCCAATTAATTTAACCCATGCCACCAACTGGGCAAAAGTTACAAAGCTCTAAAATAAGCTTAATGTACTCATAGATACAAATTATGCAAATATTTATTTAGCACAATGCACAGTATAAAATAAAATTCAAACTAAAATGTTTAACTTGACCCCACTCATGTGTACATTAAATAATAATCTGCTGGCCTGCAGAAAGGTTTTAAAATGAAATGTTCTCTCATAAAAACAAAGCCGAGCACGAACTTCTCATCACACCAGCACCCAGTTTGCACGTCTAAATTAGTTTATTACATTTTTAAAATGAGCAAACACTAGCATAAAAAGCCATTTTAATGAACAAAGGTCCATGTTTAATACAAATGTACACGAAACTTAATGAAATATGTTTAGTGAAATTAGAAAATATTTAAGAGAGCGTTAATTTAGTACATATTCCTATACATATTTTGTTGTAATGTCACAAGTAATAATCTCAGGGTTTACTGGGTTTTACATGATTATTTTTGTATTGGTGGTCGTACTAAAAAATAAATATTGTCACGTGTTTATCTTTCTTCTTCTCACCGATTCCTGATGGTTAGAGGACAGTTACTTGAGTCGTCCCCTGTCGTTTCAAAGAATAGTACAACGGCGAGCGCGTCAAGTATAAACGCCTCGACCGTTTGGAGAGGTGCGCGCGCTGTCTGTGGAGACTCGCGCTGCGGAGGCAGGCGAAAGTATAAACAAGGCTTCCGTCTCCTCGCGGGTTCAGATATACTGAAATAAGTCCACACCGCAGGCATGTCGCTTCAGACAAGCACGTGCAGGTCGCGGTTTCTGTTTGCGTCATCACAACATTTCGGCCGTATTGTTTCGGTGATAAAAGTCTTTCGGCTGAAAACCGAAAATGCACTTTTGGGCTATTTTCGGCGGCCGAATATTCGGTGCATCCCTAGAAAAAATACTTTCAAAATTTAAGACTTTATAAAGCCGTGATAAGACTTTTTAATAGTTTTTAAGGTTCTTAATTTTCCCAAAATTGATTTATCACCTTTTAATACTTTTCAAGACCCCGCGGATACCCTGCATTTATGCGTGGTTTGTGAAAAAAGTAAAATTGTCACTGAAATAAGGTCATGAAACCCATACTGATTATTTCTTCATAAGACTTTAGAAAATTGTATCACTTAGCCTAGAATATTTGCTCCAAAACTGTGACAATAATCCTGCCTACTCATTCAGATTAAACAATATATTGATTTAAAATTTGTTAGACATGTTTTGTATAAGAAAGCTTTATGCGAGGAGGCGTTAATCATCTCAATATGTGATGTGTTTCACACCTGAGAAAGACAAAGACCCTCCCCTAATGGCCCTATGAGGTGCTATCAGGCCCTATAATTATGAGGAAACTTGCACAAAGAATGAGGAGAGGCTTAAAAAGAATGGCTTTTTGATAGTTTGGATTTATTTACAACACAACATAATCCAAAAATACACAACAAATGACAAAAAAAAAGCACATTATTTGAACACACTTAACACACTTACAGAGACTTGAACAGTCACACACCTTTGTGCCATTCCTGAAACATAGTACATACCTGTCATTTCCAAGGTGTTTGATTTTTCACTTTACCATGTTCATGTATAGAGACTGTTGAATGTTGAAGTCAGCAGGACTCATCAGTGGCATATCGTCCCTGTAAAAAATAAAATAAAATAAATAAACACCTTTGAACATGCTGATATCAAGAGAAACTATATGGCTGCACGACTTTGGGCATGCATTGTAGATTTTTCTGGTTAAAATTGCGATTTAATTATATATATATACACACACACACACACACACTTAATAAGTGAACACACCCATGCTAAAGTTGACTACCCTTCACAATATAGACATGGTTTTATTTCAGTTAGCCTAACTGAACATTTATACATAAATAATATATTGTATTTAGACAGTATCACATATTTTACCAGAGGCTGAAATATATTTCACTAAATCATTATATAACCTAAGCAGTTATTCGCAAACAAAATAAATTACGCATAAGGCAGTATTTTAGCATGATAATCAGTGTCATAAGCTAATCAAAACTATATATATTTTTAATATACAAATATGTTTAGAGAGTAATATCACATTTAAAAAGTTTACACAAGCGTATACACGAATGTTAGGGATATTGTGAGGCAATCTTTTCTGTAAGATGTCAAAAGCTAGGCAAAATATAGTCTGAAAATTCATTTGAACTCTATACGATCAGAAAAGAAATTATAAAACACTAAACAACTTACTAACCCTGGCGGTCATTTCGCGAACGACTTTGCAATGCGACTGGTTTATTTTTACCGCGGTGGATGGCTAAAAATGGTATGTGGATGGCTAAAAGGTGTGACTATAAATGTGCTTTTGGCTTTCATTTATATTTTGATTGTTTGTATATATATATATATATATATATATATATATGTGTGTGTGTGTGTGTGTGTATAAACATTTATTTATTTATATACACTACCGTTCAAAAGTTTGGGGTCGGTACGATTTTAAATACTTTTAAAAGAATTCTCTTCTGCTAACCATGGCTGCGCTTATTTGATTAAAAATACAACAAAAATCAGTTATAGTATTAAATATTATCTCCAGTGTAAATCAGCTGTTTTCTGTGTGAATATATAGTAAAGTGTAATTTATTCCTGTGATCAAAGCTGAATTTTCAGCATCACCAGTGTCAGTGTCTTCAGTGTCAAATGATCCTTCACAAATCAGTATAATATGAGGATTTGATGCTCAAGAAACATTTATTATTATTATTGTAGGATTGAAAATAATCCAAGACATTTGAAATTAACAAAGACATATGCTTTACTGTGTTCCACCCCTTCTTTTAACCACAAGGACCATTTGGAGTTCCCAAAGACACAGAGGGGCTGATAGTGATCAAGGCCTGTAGGCCAAGATTTGTGTACTTTGGGGGTCTATGAATTGTCACACCTTTAGAACAATGGGGGAAGTGTAATTATCTGATTGGTCAGTTTGAATGTCTCACATTTGGGTTTTAGTCACATGGTCAGGGAAAGGATAAAAGAAGACTGTAACTGTTGCTCTGCCCTTTTTATGCTCTGGCGCTCTCTGGGTCCCTCTTGGGACTCTCTCTCTCTTTACCTCCTCTGCTATTTCTCTCTCTATCTCTCTCTCTCTTTCTATCTATCTCTCAGGTAACATTTTACATACATGCTGGGTACAATTAATTATATACTGTAAGTTAACATCATCTCATACATCTATTTTGTAGGTATTTTAAGTGTAACCATAACCATATTTTGTCATTAAACCTTTTCAATTACAACTAATGTGCTAAATAGTTTTGATTTGGTATTGACTTTTATGTGCTATCTATTGCAATACAATACTGTCACTCTCTATAGCAACGCTCTCCCACATATTAAGCTATTGTAACTGCGCTTATTTCCGTCGTTGGTATAAGTGGCAGTGGGTGGAATAGACAAGAAATGTACAGTTTTCTACCATCTTGCTGATAACGTTTCTTTAGTCATTCGGCAGTCTTGCAGCTTGAACCCCTGCAGGAAATCCACCCTTACATTAGTGACTAGAGATAACTACGATGAGCTACGTAATTCATCAACGACCATCCGGAATGTTGTCTATATGTTGACACTTGAGTCTCTCCATCTTTAATGATCCCGGTTGAACAAAGCGAAAAGTTTAAAATTGTTGGTGAGAGGTAATCGGAGCTGCAAAACGAGCTGTTGAAACTCCGACCCCTGTGCCGGGAGTAGCAGCCCTTCCACATCCAAAGGGATAGACAACGATATGCTTAATCACTTTCGAAATGACTATTCCAACATGCTATTCAAAATTATCTGTGGGCATTCCGAGCCAAACCCCACATACACACCAGAGACCCACCACATATTTTGCTGTTTTACTTTATTTGTGTGTTCTGTAAAGCACTTTGGTCTGTCTAAGCGGCTGTTTAAATGTGCTATATAAATAAATGAACTTGAACACATATCCTGCGAAAAGGGCACAATTACACGCATTTTTATCTTTGTGATACAAAGTGATTGGCAGGCGTTTATCGGAGGTTTACTACAGGTCTTGGCTATGCCTTAAGTAGCAAACAAGAGAAGGTATGGTCAGGGGCGGACTTAACCATTAGGCAAAGGTCGGCAATTGCCTTGGGCCCCGAGCTACCTAGGGGCCCCCAAAATGCCCCATTAAATTATACTTAAGTTATTTTTTTTATTTTTTTTTTCGCAAATTATATATTTCTAAAAAACATTTGCGAAAAAAGGCATCAAATCATTAGTCGCAGACAGGAGAGGGCCCCCCACCTCACTACATTGGACTATTCCATTATCTCACTTTCTGCGTGCGAAAGTGACAAGGCTGTAATGCGCCAAAAAACTGACGGAGAAAAAGAAGTGATTGTGGAGCGACAGACAGTGTAGGCTACAGAGTGACAGACAGAGAAGCTACCCAAGCGGTGCTGAAAAAGCAGGAAGCGGGAGGAAAGCAAAACGTTTTTAGCAAAATTGCAGAAGGTAACAAACTTTTTTGTGTTGCCCGGTATGTGCTAACGATATGTTACAAGTCCATGGCCGTAGCCAGCTATGATGTGACCGAGGTCCGGAACTCTGTCATTTTTTACATTCAAAAATAAAATGTCAAGCTCTCTGAATGATTAATTAGCAATTTAAACCACCTCATATGAGTGTTTGCAATTCATGTTGCTGCGAGAAACAAGCGCAGTGAACGGGGCTTGAGAGCGCGCTGCGAGTGAGGGCGCGCGCGGGTGCCAGATCCAGTGTTGCCAGATCCACCTAATGGTAAAGGTGGCAGTAGCCATAGTCTTCTGGACCTGTTTTTCTGATTTAATGTGACACTTTAGGAAGTTTATTAAAGTGGAAAGTTGCATGTTAGGGTTAATGATATGTTAATCTTATTTCCAAAAGACAATAATCCGAATTATTTCGGATTATTATTATTTTTCTTCTTGTTTTTCGTAGCAATATCTGGCAACATTTTACTGTCGGCATTAATAAAAAAAAGCTTATAGACAAACTGTAATTGCATAAAGCTACCATTCAGTAAGAGAAACGCAATGATCATCGTGATTATCTGTAAGAAATGTATAACACTATCAGAAACCATAGCATAATACAGATCTGTATGAATGAAATTTGCCAAATAACTTACTGGCCAGCAGGAAGACGGCTCATGCTGTAGTTAACCTTTCACAAAGTCATCATAAAAACATTAATTAAAGCAGTGTTTCTCAACTAGCAATCTATTCAGTCAGCATATTTGTGTTTGATCTGTGTGAATTACAGAAATGTAAGACTTGCTAGACCTACTTTTTTTGCACAAAACTCTCTAGAAAGTGCCATTTAATGGTTTATTTTTATTTTTTTAATTCTGAAAAAATATATTTTTTTCGTTCTCTTTTTAAGGGGGGCCCATACTACCTTCGCCTTGGGCCCCCAATTTGCTAAATCCGCCACTGGGTATGGTGAACAGACTTGGATAATTAGTATTAAAATACTTGCGTGAATTTGAATGCCTGCGAGCAAACTATGAATGGAAGAAATATTAAATTACGATTTCGTAATTGTAGACGAGGAAGGAACAATCGGCCGTGATGAGGATGTGAAAACAGGAATCTGAAAAGAAAAGCAAAACATTACTAATTTAACATAAACTCTGTTAGTAGAGGGCAGGGTGATGGATCCGGGTTGCTAAACGGCAAAAGCCGTCTGAAAGCCTGTAACAAAGAATGAAAGCGCGTAGCTATGGCTTTGCATTGGCAGGAATAAGCACGACCTTAATTATGAGATTAAAGACGATTGATAGCCAAATTAACGTCTCAGGAATGGCATGATCGCCTAACAATAAGATCTGCCTTGATGACAACCATGCTTTGTTAGCACAACGATATAATATATTTTGCGACCACGTCATATCTCTAAGGATGCTAACGACCGCTATAGGATGATTTTGTGAAGAGCGGACGAAACGAACCTTGAGTAAGCTTAGAAGATTCATCTAGCCTTTACTGATCTAGATATCTGAATCTGAGATTGGACGTGCACCCTTTGTCTAGTAGTGTGTGTTTTTTTTTTGTTTTTTGTTTTGAAATTCTTAAACCGGCTAAATCTGACTTCTTAATACGGTACTTACCTGAAGTAAGGTGACGGCGTCCTGTCAAGAAGCTACTATCATTACCTAAATGATACTTGATCTGTTGTCTTGAGCGTAGAATCCTTTTCTCAGATGTGCAGCATATGCCTGACATGGCTCCCAAGTTGCTCTTTGCAGAAATAGCCCCATTCTTCGCTGGCCACAACAATAGTTGAGACTCTTGAGTAGAAAGATACATGGACATGTAAATCATACAGTTGAGCAAAGACAATGCCACTTGAAGCTCCTTCACTGATTAGTTCTGTTTGATTGGTTTGACTTGATAAAACTAATATGACTGTTAGTTCTACTGAGTTAACAGTTTTTGCTAAGGATATGTGGCCTTTGACAGGAGCATCCTTAGTCTGCATTTTTCAGTACATTAATGTGGAAATACCCATCACATAAAATATTTCTATCACACATATCAGTGGATTAAGTAGTCACCAGGAAGGTGGAATATTACAGCAATTGTACACATTTCCAATATTGTAGATCTAATTTCATTAGGGGACTAATAATATGATTTTAAAGTAGCCTAAATATGTTGAAAATAGTTGTTTGTGAAATTACAACACTTATGTAAATAACTGCCATTGTAGAGATATCCACTACAGAATGCATAACAGCCAATGAACAACTTGCTCTCTTTAGCTCAGGTTTAATTTATTTATTTATTTATTTTTAAACCAGTTACTCAGTTGTTAGTGGGTAGTTGCAAACTGCCCGCGAGAGCGTGGTATCGACAACGCTGATATTATTAGATCACTGTAGGCTACTGTGGAATATCGGTGACGCGAAACTTGTTTACACTTGCTATGAACATTTCCCCTTTAAGGCGAGCTATCCGGCCCCGTTGCAGTCTGCAGATCAGTAGTAATTATGAACACGTACGCCACGTCACCGTGGACTCCAATTTGAATTCTGCCGCTGGAGCATGAATGAAAGCGTCACCATCTGCGAACTCAAACATGTGTAAGTACTGGTCTTTTATACCGCAAGTATTAGACGCGATTGGATAGATGAGAAGGTAATAAGTGACGTAGCAATTGAATCTTCCTGACAGAACTTAACGCTAAAGCTTACATTTCTATGTCATCAGATTGCATGATAACATTCCAGTCCAAGTGCTTTAATTTCTCTTCGAATTGGCCGATTAAGGATTTTGGTATGATATTAAAAAAACTTTTACCTTCTTGCCTATATAAAAACCTTTTTTTGTCAACTTTCTTACGATTAAGGTCAAGTTGTGGTCTGACATACCTGTTATCAAATTAAATGATTTTGTAATTCTTTCAGGTTTATTGGTAAAAATTAAATCTATCTGAGTTTGTGTTGATTGAGTAATCCTAGTTGGGCCAAGGATCATTTGTGTAAGATTCAACTGATCTGATATGCTTTTAAGTTGATATCTCTTCGTTTTTTTCCGCCCAGTTTATATTAAAATCACCTAAAACAATTAATTCCATTTTTGGACCAATTTCCTTTAGTACCGATTTCAATTTATCAAAAAATGTCTTTGTTGAATTAGGGGGTCTGTATAATCCAACCACAGTAAAAGACATTTGAGGAGATAAAAAAATAGTAACAATAATACATTCTAGATCTTGCATTGAATTAAGATGAACCTCCACACATTTAAAATGATTACGAACATACAGAATGACTTCTCCTCCTCTACCTGATTTTCTATCCTTCCTAAAAACATGATATCCCTGTACAGCAAAAGCAGTCTTTGGTGATAACTCAGTTAGCCATGATTCAGAGAGAAAAAGAAAGTCCAAATTAAAATCCATCAGCAGACCCTCAATTTGCTCGGTCTTTGATACAATACTTCTCATGTTCAAATGTCCGCCGAGCAGGCCTTTGGGTTTTAGTCTTTTATCCCACAATACTTTAGACTGGTTTACTGGTTGGAAAAGTTCAAACTTTCTTTTAGTCGTCATTCTATTTAAATGTTCTTTGCAGCCATTCAAGTTAAGAATAGTGTTTTGTGGAGTAGCGATCGGACTTACTGATTGATTGACACTTCCATAATGCAGTTCAGTGGCGTTTACAAGCTGAGGTGTAACGCTATCCGGCAAAAATGGTTTTCGTTCAACTTTGCAAACTGGTCCTGGGTATGAATGAACGTCACCTGCCAATAAGATCGTGATTAGCAGGTAGCTGGTTAGCTTGTAGTTTGGGCTTGAAGATTTCATCCTAGAGCGTGGCCGGACAGTAGTTGGTAAGTTAGCCGTTCCATTGCTCAGGATATTTTGATATACAGCTTGATGACTCAGCTGAGCGAAGACAACAACGCTTCCCAGCGCAACACCGCCAGCTCGACCAAGCCAGCAGCAACGGAGCGAAAGCAGCAGGAGAGCTAAGATGTAAATAATCATTCCGCCTCGATACGCCATATTTCCAGTGAATTGCTTTAATACAGTTTCAGGTCTCGGTTTGAAGTTTGATTTGCAACAAAAAACATTCTTGTTGAAGTTATTATTGTACTTATATTTGGTTTTGGCTGAGCAAACGCCAGCAGCACCTGCCGTACTCCGCGTCCGTCCGCCCGTCCGCCATATCTGCCATCAGTTCAGTTCACGTTCGCCTATGTTTGCAACTAGCGGTAGGAAAACAACAGAACTATATATATATCTACATATATATTTTACTCTGACCATCAGTGGAGTCCAGACTGAAGATACAGGAGATTATTACTGTCAGAGTTATCACTACATCAACAGTAAATATGTGTTCACTCAGTGATAAAGAGTCGGACAAAAACCTCTGTCAGTCAGACGTCACAGTGACTGCAGAGCTGCCAACTCTCACGCATTGACCGTGAGACTCACTCAATTGACCCTTTTCACACGCTCTCACGCCACACATCCATTTTCTCACGCAGAGAAAAATCACGAAGCAAAGAGGACACTGACACCGACGGACTAGACAGAGAAGGTTACTTTTGATATGGAACAAATTCTCAGCTCTCAGATTTTGTCAATTTTATTACGAAATTCTAACAATAAATACCGTTTTGGCGCTTTTAAATGTGACAGATCGCTGTAGCGCCTCAGTTCAAGCGCACGTGAACCGATCATCTCTCTTCACTAGTTAATAGTAAATAAACACGAATGATCAATAGGTGTGTAACGTGTGTTGAAAGATACAGTAGCCTAAAACTTACCAAAATGTATATGCCTCATACATAGGCTACTGTAATATCGACAAATCAAGTGTTTTTCTAAGGTGTTAGAAAAGTAAGTAACTTGCACAACACTGGTGATTACTGATGATTTCCATTACACGAGAGTAGATGTTAAAACTTCATGCTGATTTGTACTCGGCTTTCGCCAAGATAAGCAAAACTAAGACGTAGCTTTACAGTAAACTATGCTTCTCCATCCATTTACGCTTCTTTCCATGTGGTGGTGTGACTCCCCTTCTGTCCGGCGTTAACGGCTGCAGTGTACTTGGCGCGTCAGCACACGCGACGGCTGCAACTACAGGACCAGCACGACAACCGTCTGGATTGAGCCGAGTAGGGGACATCTCTAGGGTCTTCAAGTGGGCACCTTCCGTCCTCAGTGTTTCGTCGACTAGCCCACGACACCTCAAGAGGGCTCGACAGTGACTCTGGCGTCCCAGAGTCACCCCCCTCCGTCCCCCACTCAGCTCAGTCCAGCTTACTGACCTCTACATCCCTCCTGCTGCTGAGACCTAACCACAATCTCACAATCTCTCCGCAACCCGACCATACGCGCCAACCCGTTTGACTAAGGCTGTCGAGCCCCGCTGGTACGTTAATATGCAGTTTCAGTGGACAACGGTTCCGTATGGCATACCACCTACCGCAAAACACAATATCTGCCCAACCTCCCGTCATTCACGCAATATCCACAGGAACGTATACAAATAAACCAACAGACTCTTCAAGTTTTCAAGAATTCTACGAAACCGTAGCGTGGCGGCCTGTACACAGCCAGCTAGAATCTTTCCGTCTCAACCACAGCCAGTTGCTGCTCCTTTCTGCTGCTTCAGATAAGTTCTTTACTGCGCGACGCAACTCTTGGCCGCTGAAACCGATGTCTCTGAGGAATCGGGTTGTAGAGTGTGCCACAAAACCTCGACAACCCACTTCCACTGGATAAACCTGGACTCTCCATCCTCGCTGTTCTGCTTCAGTGGCCAGATGAGCATACCGCAGTTTCTTCCTCTCATATGCCTCATCTACCGCATCCTCCCATGGCACTGTTAACTCTATCAGTTGAACAATGCGTGCTGATCCAGACCACAAAACAATATCTGGTCGTAGGTTAGTGGTGGCAATCTCAGGTGGAAAAATAAGGCGTTGATCAAGATCAGCCAGCATCTTCCAGTCCCTAGCAGCTTCCAGGTGTCCTGGGCGAGAATTGGTGTTAACACCTTTTCTTGGTGGTTGCTCGCCTTGGCGGAGGAATATTGCCTTCTGCGTGTAATGTCTTGCTAGAACAGGTGGCAACTTATTGGTCATGTTACGCTTGCCTTCTAATGCTAAAGCCAAACATCGCAGTACTTGGTCATGGCGCCAAGTAAACCGACCTTGGCTAAGAGCCACCTTACATCCTTTCAAAATGTGCCTTAATGTGGCAGGTGATGAACACAAAGGACAAGAGGGATCCTCTCCTACCCAGAGGTTTAGGTTCTGCGGTGATGGGAGAACATCATATGTTGACCAAATAAGGAAACTGATCCTACTCTCTTCCATTGACCAAAGGTCTTGCCAGCCCATCTTACGTTGTTCCACACACTCCCATCTCATCCACTCTCCCTGCTTGGCCTGGGAAATGGCCTTTATACACCTCATCCTCTCCTCCTGCTTACGCACCTCGTTGACTACCAGTTTCCTCCTTTGAGCTGGGCCTGCCTTGTGCCATTTAGGAGAGGCTAAACTGAGCCCAAAACCCCCTCTTCAATGCTGTACCTGTCCCACGATATCTCCCAATTTGAAGGGCAGCCTTTGCCTCTACTACAGATTTCTTTGCTGACCACTTTCTACCAGTTTTTAACACAGGGGCTGCCTCCCTTACACATTTGTCGCGTGACTCTACTAAGGTCATTTCCAGTCTGACCTTGGCACACTTAAACTCCTCGGTTAAAGCAGAGACTGGCAGCTGCAATATTCCTTTACTATAAAGTCCCACTCTGCTGAGGCAGCGTGGAACTCCCAACCATTTCCTGATGTATGAACTTATCAACGCTTCCAGTTTATCCACTGTTGTCAAAGAAACGTCGTACACGGTCAGTGGCCACAGCAACCTCGGCAGTAGACCAAATTGAAAGCACCAGAGTTTTAGTTTGCCAGGTAGAGCACAGCTGTTTATGCTCTTCAACCCTTCCACTGCTTGTCGTCTAACTTCTCCCACCCGAACTGTGTCCTTTAGATCCCCATCGTACCATCTCCCAAGACTCTTCACTGGCTTCTCAGAAACTGTTGGTATTGCCTCACCATTAATGAAGAATGTTTTATCTACTACCTTTCCTTTAACTATCGAGATGCTCCTTGATTTAGAGGGCTTAAATTGCATTCGTGCCCATTCAATATTATCTGTTAACTTCCCCAATAACCGATTAGTGCAGGCTACTGTTGTAGTCATGGTTGTCATGTCATCCATGTATGCTCTGATTGGTGGTAGTCGCATCCCAGAAACCAAGCGCTCTCCTCCTACTACCCATCTTGATGCCCTAATGATTACTTCCATTGCCATGGTAAAAGCCAGTGGAGAAATGGTGCATCCTGCCATTATTCCAACCTTTAAGCATTGCCATGCAGTGCTGAATTTTGGAGTTGAGAAACTGAATTGCAAATCTCCAAAATAGGCTTTCACTAAATTTGTTATTGACATTGGTACTCTGAAAAAATCAAATGCTGCCCAAAGAAGCTCATGTGGCACTGAACCATATGCATTACCCAAATCCAGGAATGTCACATGGAGCTCCTTCCTCTCCTTTTTAGCTGACTGAATTCGTTGCCAGATAACATTGTTGTGTTCTAAGCATCCTGAGAAGCCTGGAATGCCCGCTTTTTGAACTGAAGTGTCAATGAAGCCATTCTTTAATAGGTAGGTGGACAATCTCTGGGCAATAATGCTGAAGAAAACAACATGGGAGGAGAGCATCCGGTCTCACTGTGCAGACCTGCCAACCTGTACGCATTTTGACCTCAAAGTACGCTGGTACGATTTGTCACTCTAAACTACGCAAAACCAGGGGCCCGTTCTTTGTACGTTGCTTAAAACATCCGAGATCAAACGAGACATCCAAGATAATATCATCATGATCTGGCTAATTAGGTTCTTCTAACACTCCTGCCGGTTATGATTAGTAAAGCTGGATTGAGTTATCTGAGATAATTGCGCGTTCATGCGCTGGTTTAAAAGGGGATATGTATCGATAGTAGAAACATTGATCAGCAACGCTGCTATTGGCTGATCACTGTGGCCACAGAGCGCGCTCAGTTTATTCACCGCAGCAGAGCAAGAGTTATTGCTTGAAGGATATGCTGAATTTGAAAACTTAATTAAAACGCCAGGGTACACCTCAAAGTGTGCAAAAGCCAGGAGAGAGGGCTGGCAAAAAGTAGCAGACAAATTAAATGCATTTGTACTGGCCATGTTAGATGTTTTTATAACTTATTACAGTATATTTATTTGTATTTTAATAATTTCATAATTACTTTGTTCATGGTCATGTCAGAGTCCCCACACTAGAACATGGTGAAAGTGAAGAACAAGAATATTCTACATAATGGTAATTTTTACTAGGCCTACTTATAGGCCTACTAGTCTCTTTTAAAAAGTCACTGTTAAATAAATGGTTGCCTGTTTATAAAAGCAACCAAGAAAAAGGCTGAGAAAAACAAAACAGATGCTCCAGCACCCAGCAGAAGAGCTGGCCCTTGTTGAATGTGAATCGACCTATTGTGAAGGCTCTTCCTCAGACCCACATCCAGGGACCAGTAGCAGCATCTCCTTCATTACTGGTAAATGAGCTTTACATCATCTTAGTGTCACAGGCCGGGGGTGGGGAGAAACCACGACCCGTACCAACTACCACTCTGAGGAGCTACACCAAGAACACCACGAGGCTGGACACAAGGTACAGTAAGTAATTTGTCTTTATTAAATATTAAAACAGGTTTAAAAGGGCATCCGCCTGGACGGCTAAACTCGTTCCACTCTTCCAGACTGCAGCGGAACTCAGGAGTTCAGGCAAAGGGGCCTTCAGGTGAATGACTCAGAGTGGGTAAGTAGCAGACTTCTTTTGTTTCCTTAGGATCCCGGTGGAGCTCAAGACGGGCTACAAGTGTCTCAGGAGAATGACTCCATACAACATGGGGGCTGGCGTTTTCTACTCCTTACAGACGGCAGTGGAACTCGGGAGCTCAGGCAAGGGGACCTTCAGGTGAGTGACTCAAAGTGGATAAGTAACAGACTTCTCTTGTTTCCTTAGGATCACGGTGGAGCTCAAGACGGGCTACAAGGATCTCCAGGAGAACGACTCCATACAACGTGAGGGCTGACGTTCTCTACTCCTTCCAGACGGCAGTGGATCTCAGGAGCTCAGGCAACGGGACCTTCAGGTGAGTGACTCAAAGTGAATAAGTAACAGACTTCTCTTGTTTCCTTAGGATCACGGTGGAGCTCAAGACGGGCTACAAGGATCTCCAGGAGAACAACTCCATACAACGTGAGGGCTGGCGTTCTCTACTCCTTCCAGACGGCAGTGGATCTCAGAAGCTAAGGCAAAGGGACCTTTAGGTGAGTGGCTCAGAACAGCATAAGTGACGGACTTCTTTTGTTTCCTGCAACACAGCAATAGAGCTGGAATACCTGCGATAGAGGAGCTTTAGGACTCTTGGAGAGCTCGGGAAGTGGCGGTCCTCGAACTCGGTGGATTCAAGGCGACGTGAGTGATTTGCTTTCTCTGTTCTAGCACACAGCAATAGAGCTGGAATACCTGCGATAGAGGAGCTTTGGACTCGTGAGGATCTCAGGAAGTAACGGTCTTCGAGGTCGGTGAATCCTGGGCGGCGTGAGTGACTGGCTTTCTCGGTTCCTGTAACGCAGCAATAGAGCTGAAGTACCTGCAGTAGAGGAGCTTTGGGACTCGTAAGGAACTCAGGAAGTGACGGTCTTCGAGGTCGGTGAGTCCTGGGCAGCGTGAGTGACTGGCTTTCTTGGTTCCTGTAACGCAGCAATAGAGCTGAAGTACCTGCAGTAGAGGAGCTTTGGAACTCGTAAGGAACTCAGGAAGTAGCGGTCTTCGAGGTCGGTGAGTCCTGGGCGGCGTGAGTGACTGGCTTTCTCGGTTCCTGTAACGCAGCAATAGAGCTGAAGTACCTGCAGTAGAGGAGCTTTGGGACTCGTAAGGAACTCAGGAAGTGACGGTCTTCGAGGTCGGTGAGTCCTGGGCAACGTGAGTGACTGGCTTTCTTGGTTCCTGTAACGCAGCAATAGAGCTGAAGTACCTGCAGTAGAGGAGCTTTGGAACTCGTAAGGAACTCAGGAAGTAGCGGTCTTCGAGGTCGGTGAGTCCTGGGCAGCGTGAGTGACTGGCTTTCTTGTTTCCTGTAACGCAGCAATAGAGCTGAAGCACCTGCAGTAGAGGAGCTTTGGAACTCGTAAGGAACTCAGGAAGTAGCGGTCTTCGAGGTCGGTGAGTCCTGGCAGCGTGAGTGACTGGCCTTCTCGTTTCCTCAAGATGAGAGTCAATCGGCACCTGCACACATCTATACAGCTGGACTATAAACTTCCCCACCCCACACGGGCTGGACGAAGGGAAATTTCGCTTCAATTTCCCAGGGAAAATTGAAGCGAATGGAATGGTTAAATCTTCTTCACACTTGTGTATAAAGCAATCCCTCCACAATTCACACGTGCACACTTCAACTTATAAGCACTGCAATTCCACAAATACCTCACAGTGGGTTTAAGCCTTCACTCCATTCAACCTGGATCATCCAAACTGCTGCTCGGGTTCCAACCGGAGGGGGGGAGAAAGTGCAATGATGAGGCGGCTGCACAGGGGGATTATTCAGGAACACAAACGTGCCTTCCCATCACCAGCTTCAACCTCATTAAAATAGAACAGCGAACATGGACAGATCTTCTAATAGGTCACAATGCCTCCATAAACTCAATCACAATGTTAACGCAGAAAGCTGGAATTGGGTACTTAACTCTTCATAAAGGACGATCTTCATAATGCATTCATCAACTCAACCACGAGGTTTGTACAACAAGCTGGAATTGGGTACTTAACTCTTCATAAATGTTGATCTTTACAATGCATTCTTCAACTCAACCACGAGGTTTGTACAAAAAGCTGGAATTGGGTACTTAACTCTTCATAAATGTTGATCTTCACAATGCATTCATCAACTCAACCACGAGGTTTGTACAACAAGCTGGAATTGGGTACTTAACTCTTCATAAATGTTGATCTTCACACTCACGGGGACAATCTTCTCCCTCGCCCGTCTGCTCACTTTTGGCCAGTCCTTCACTCCCCGTACCTCGCCGTTTGTCTTTTTTTCTCTTCCTTCAACTGCTCCATTTATATCCTCTGCAAACATACACTCTCGCTCGCCACCGTAATCAACTCTCATTTCATTCAGCTGTAAACAATTTCTCCGCATTTTCCCGTTAGATCGGCCATGACGGCAAACCGGAACCGGCCTGATGTTACGCCGGAAGTGCTCCCCCCGGGGGACTATGCACCGTATTTTTTTTCCGGCTTAGTCACCCGGTGACATCAGTACACTGTAAAATAATTTGTTGCTGCATTAAATTAAGTAGGCCTATAATCCAAATTGGCTGGTATAGTAATTTCAACTGTTCAATCTTGAGTAATGATAAATTGCTTTGACTTGTGAAAGTAAAAACTGATAAACTTATGTTAATGTAAAAATATTTTGCCATGAGTTATTAATCACATTTTCCCCCAGTATAGTTCATTGTAATGACATTGTGTTTTCCTCTTTTGTGCAGTTTTACACCAACACTTTTATCTGTTCCCACGCAAGTGCTGACTGAAGTATGTGCAGTAAGTGGAATTTCTCTAACTTTACATCAAAACAAAAGGAAGTATAAAGCTTTGTAATACCCATTTGTTTCCATTGCACTGGACAGTGGAGAAACGTTCTCAGATGACTGTCCTTTGGAGGAAGTAGACTACCTGCAAGTGCATACATAACCTTACTTGATTTATACTTGTGTGCCTATTTTTTCTGACTGCAATATGAGTTGCAGGAGTTCACATCTACAGAAGAGTCTGCACAGAGGAGACATAAGCTGTGTCCCAATGTGAAGGCTGGGTCCTCCGAAGGCCGCATTTGAAGGCCGATTGGCCGGATTTGAAGGCCGATTGCGTCACAGCGGCGCAACGAAGGCTGTCCCAATTCAAACACTGTGCCCTTCGAAGGCCGCATTCTAAAGCAGATTGCGTCACAGCAGTGCTAAGAAGACTGTCCCAATTCAAACTCTGCACGCTTGGAAGGCCAATTGCGTCACCGCGGCGCGACAAAGTTTTTATGTCATTCAAATGCGACCCCCAAATGTGCCCTTCGTTTCTCGGACAAACGAAGTGTACAAAAATGGACTCACGCGAGTTTATTCAAATAGAATGGCGGGTGTTAGTTGTGTGGTGGCCGAGGAATTCAGTTATAAATGTAAGTATTGTGAATTAATTTATTAAAATAACTAGCGAAACAATTGTTAAAGGCATAAATATGGATCAAGCCCTGAACCCCCTGTGGGAAAACAATCAACTGAGTTAAATGAAGTAAATACTAAAGTACAAAATGCTTTTCTTGCTTAGTTTTTTGGTCTTGTTTATATTATACATTAAAAAAAAAGCTTTTAGGCTATTAGACAAGCAAAAGTTATTGTATTGTTTTGGGGGGAAACAACTAAATTAAGTGAGCTTTTGCTTAAAATAAGCAAAATAATCTGCCAAATGGTGTAAGTAAAATAATCTTGTTTTCTGCTTGATTTAAGATTATTTATCTTAACCCATTAGCAAATTATGTTATTGTTTTAAGCAAAAACTCACTTAATTTTAAGTTATTTTCCCCCAAAGCAAGAAATGTTTTATTTGTTTTATTTGGCTAAATGCTTCTTGATTTAAGAATTTTTAGATGTTTGAACTAGAAGCAAGACACAATATTAATAAAAACTTTTTTGCAGTGAATTTCAAGTAGGAGGGTATGTTGAAGTAAATAAAACAGCAGCACAAATCCAGCTGAAATGTGGTAGATAAACATAGCGGTGTCTGCAATACATTATTTAATTTACCCAAAATAGCTAGCAAAACAAGTGTTAAAACCCAGGGGTGTTTCTTAAAAAAACCTGAACTTAAACTAAAAAAACTGCAGCTTCATTTATGAGGCAAAACCTGTTATAATACTTTTTGTTTCAGGGACCAAGGAGCAGACGGCTGCATTTATACAATTACGGGCCGAAAATGACCACTTGTTTACAGGGGCCACTGTGGCTTGAAGGTAAAATCATTAACCATTTGTAATATTTCCACTAGCTGCCTCTTCTATACAAAAATTAGCCCTCACCCTGTACAAAGCCCACAGCAATGAGACAAGAACTAGTTAAGGCAATAGTCTTTAAAACGTTTTAACCCTCTGGGGTCGGCAATCACGCCGGCGTGATTTGCTTGATTTTTTTCACATAGCAGCAAAATAGACTTAAAATACTCTTAAAATACGATTTTTGTCATACAGGCAAGTGTTATACATCATTCGATCCTGTTAAGTGTCTAATATTTTTGTGTATACTCACAATAAAAACAAAGTGTTGTGCTTTTCGACAAATAAAGAAAAATAAACATGATGCAAGTTCTGCCTTCTCTCTGTCGGTGAAGTCCATTCTGAAACACGTCCGAAAATTAACTATAGCTCCGCAAATACTTGTCACACAGGCACGAGAGATTTTTCTTTATGAAGCTTGAATTCTCTTCTTTTCAATGAAGTAATTTATATAAAAAACAAATATTCTCAGTTTATGTAATCTGTATGAAAAGAGAGTGCTGTCAGTATTTTTTTCCCCAGCTCATTACACTTCATTACGCGTTAATCTGACACGCCCACGGAGGACGCGCGCTATTCAAACGCAAATGTTGAGGCAAGCCATGACAACGCCCACATCAGCCGTTCCACCGCGGCGGTAAAATGTGTGGTGTATTTGCTGCCTTTTACCGCTAAGAGGCACTACAATCATAGACTCTGAAAAGTGTTCGTTTATTCCGGTTTATTCTCTCTAATGCGTAATCTGCTGCCGCGCCGCGGCTGATTCAGAGCGATTGAAAGCTGGTAGCAGATGAATTCAACAAGTGAAACGTAGTTAAAATAATTCATAATCACAATACTGAAATTAGGCTACTGAAATGAAATTGAATAAACAATAAAAACATTTCAACATAAAACATTGCAATTAAAAAATGTAGGCTACATCAATGAGGCTTTACAACTTAAACAGCGTACAGACGGTAGCTCAGTGATCAACGCAACAACACGAGTTTCGAGAAGCTTCAATCGACCCGAGATCGAATCTCAATGTAGCATAGGCCTACATGTTGTTAACCGATGTTGGCCTACAGCGTATATATTTTACCACCTTGATGCTTAAATAGGTAACTGTTTATAACTGTTTACTTATTTAAAGTCAAGAGTTTTGTTTAATTATCATTACAACATAAATTTGCTACATTCCTGTAGAACCGCAGCCGCTGCACAAACGACAAAAACTGATGAAGGAAGATTGTCAGCCGATTGCATCAGAAAATGAAAATGAAGAAGTTTGTCTTTAGTCTGCTAAATTATTGTGTAATGTAAAAGAACACTAAAATTACTTAAGTTTGAAACCAAGTTCGAACATTTCAAGGTTTAAATAAAGTGTCGGGACAGTTTTTTTAAATTTAAAACAGGGTTGCATCGGGTTTAGAGTTTATTTCTTTTGCTATGCAAAATAAGAAACACTAGGCTAATCTTATTCTTGCGACATTTTAAATTTGTATTGCCAAAGAAATTACAGCTAAATTAAACAATTAAAACAGTACAAAACGAAAATTGTCCAAATAAACATAATTAAATTAAAAACATGCGTTTTTCTTTGCCTCTCTCGCGCTGGATCTCCTTTTAACAAGTTTATTTAGTCTCCCTCGCTGCGCGCGCCGGGTCTCTCTCAAAATTAAACATTTCAGGGTAAAAACACACCATACAGCTGATAATAGTCGCTGCGTGTCAGCCATACAAATCACGAAAAAATTATTTAGCCTTTAATTGTTGCTTCAAAGACACAGAATGCCTTGTTGAATTCACCTTACAATAACTTCAATTGACATTTTGTGTGAAAAAAAACTTTAAATAGGCTACAATAAATAAACTACAATATTTATAATTTAATAAGATATGTGGCCTACATTTGGACACAGATTTATCCTTACAATAATTTTGCCTGCTCATCAGGCTGGCTATCCGACACTCTCCATATGAAAGAGGAACATTAACACCTTTGTCCAGCAACTGTCCCTCCAACCCCCCACCGGCTATCGGAGTCTGAGGCCCCGTCCACACTACTGCGTTTTCGTTTAAAAACAGAGACCTTTTGCTACGTTTGCACCTCCCGTCCACACTAAAACGGCAAAAACGGAGACCCAAAACAGGGAAGTTTAAAACGCTGCTGACCCGTTTTTCGTTTTGAATCTCCGGAGGGCGTTTTAGTGTAGACGGGTCTAGACGGAGGACTTTAGAAACGATGACGTAGTAGAGGCTCACGCTCGGCTCTATGATTGGGTGTCATCAGTCATGGCGTATATCTTTGCTAGCAGCTGTTGTACAAGTAAATTCTGCATTTTACAACGCTATAACTGCCTACATGCGCCGGAGTCAAGCTATTATTCGAGCGATCTGTGACAATTCCCGTGTGCAGCGGCGGCGTTGACCGTACATGGAGCGTCGGTTTGGGGTTAACCCAGAGCATGGTGGGATAATTTTATCAATGAAGTTGTGTTTACACCGGCACGCGCATGCCCAGTGTTGGTGAATGGTCACGTGATCCACGTTTTCAGTAGTTTTAATGTGGACGGAGATCAATTCTAATACGCAGCTAAAACGCTGGTGTGGACGGAGATCGTATTCGTTTTAATTATCCGTTTCTAAACTAAAACGCAGTAGTGTGGATGGGGCCTGAGGCTGACTTAACACAAAGAGAAGTCGCAATTCACACTTAAATCGCTATTCTAGACAGTGTTGATAATGAAGGAATTAAATTATTTAAGTTACATGTAGCCTAGTGATATTTCTGTCATAAAAGTTTATTACTAAATATTTCGTTATTTCAATAATTGATGAAATAAAACTGGTTTGGGCCAGCTTTTTCCAAAAAAAACTAAATATAATCTGAAAAAACGCATGTTAATTTGTTGTCATGAACAAAATGTTCAACTCAATATTAAAGTCTACAGGGATCTTTGGATCCTTACAACCAGGCATGCAATTAGTGAATTAAGTTTTTATTTTATTTTGTATTATTCAAATAAATATCGAAACACGGTGCTTCGTGGTAATGCTGCTAAATTAAATAACATTTATAGAATAATTATGAACTTAAATGAAACAATATCGCAACATTTCGACAAATACATTATTTGATCTGTTTTTACATTTTAATTCAGGGCGATTTAGCCTACATTTAATTAGAGCGAGATTTTCACCCTTGTCTTGTCAATTTCTCATTGGTAAGTGCTTACATTACATGTTTGAGTAGATCCTCTGTACCTCTCGTTTTCATATGGATTAGCCTACATAATCAGATAACATTTATTAGCCTAAATATTTAGACATTTAAAGGCTTTAGACATAGCCGATTTCTTATCGTGACTGAGCTGAAGTGGCTTTCGGTTCATTTTTGTGACGCGCAGTTCCCGGAGACAGAGAGGACAGATATACTGTTTTTGTCGTTAGCCTAATATGAATACAAGTTTACAGTTTTGAACGATGTAAGCTACTCTACTCTTATCTGTATGACCAAAAAATTACGGAGTCGCCTATTAAGTTATTTTAGCTGTAATAATGAGAAAAATAAATTAATCTAAAAGAACGTGCCGCCGCGTTTGTCGAACACTAACTCACCATGCCAGAATAAAACCCGACTTTAGAAAAATGCATAGGGTCACTCGGCGTGGTGTGCCAGAACACTTAATTATAAACTTCAATATTTCATTCAAAATAATCTCAACACGCTTTGTGAAATTTTGAAAAGCCGTGCATGCATTAAGGCCACTGGAACTAATGAACAACTGAAACGCTGGTTTTGATTTTATTGTTTGTCGTTTAAACGTGCCTGTTGCATATCTCTATTTTATATTTGATATGGTCTATTGGTGAAGTAGCCTATAGCATTGATTAGCTGTGGAGGGAGGGGTGTGGGGATTAAAATAATTCAGCAGAAGCAGGGATGTTTAGACCAGTAGGAAATCCCAGTCCCCCCTGGCAAATCACACTTTACTTAAAACCATGTTTTTAAAAACTCTATGTAGGGAACAGACCTCTCTGCCATGCGCGCGCACGGTTTGGAGCACAATATCTGTCTCGCATGCACGCTCGCTCTAGATAGATTACGGGATATTTTAACTAATTTGCGGTATAATAACTAGTCGATCACGAGTGGCTCAACAGGTAGATCTATAGATAAACTATATCTTTCAGGAATTTGACCGACCGGGTTGATACTTCAGCATGAGAAATCGGGGGTGTGGCGTTAGAGCCTGGAATAAAAAAAATATATATATATAGCCTATATATATATATATATATATATATATATATATATATATATAAATATAGGCTATATATAATTTTTTTTTTTACAGAACTGCTTTTGAAATTACGATTGGTAGCCTATTATTATACAGATGCAAAGTCGTTCTGTTGGATACTATTTTGTTCCTTAGTGTAAAATGGAAATGCATGATAATTGTATTTTATAAATATAAGCAAAAAAAAAAACTGTATGGTGTAACAGAGTTTTAGAGCTAGACAAATCTCTCTGCATTAATAAATATAAAATTTACAGTAGACCATGTTTGATCGGGATTTGAACCCGTGTCATCTTGATGATGAACCGTAAGTTCTACCGCTCGGCTATGAATTTTCTCACTGAGAAATATCCAAACGTTTGTTTCTCACATGAGCGAGAAAACGTTTTGTCTTTAGCCTGTGAGTGTAGGCCTACTCTAGCCTTTTACAGTTTTAAAAGATTATATCTTATCTGTATGACCAACAATTACGGAGTAGGCTATAAATGTTTGTTGTAGGCTTATTTGGAAATTACCATAACTTGTAGTATTTTATCATTAGGCTACTGTTAATAGACATTAGCCCCACTTACGTTTTGCTAAATGTCCCTTTGCGCCACCTGGCGGTCATTTCGCGAACGACTTTGAAATGCGACTGGTTTATTTTTACCGCGGTGGATGGCTAAAAATTGTATGTGGATGGCTAAAAGGTGTGACTAAAAATGTGCTTTTGGCTTTCATTTATATTTTGATTGTTTGTATATATATATATATATATATGTGTGTGTGTGTGTGTGTGTGTGTATATAAATATTTATTATTTTTGTGTATACATAAACAATATTCTCTCAAAAATACAAACATGTACATACATGTTGCTCACATATTATGGTAGCCCTGTGTGTGCTATATAGAGTGTAATTTCACCTGTGCCATTAATATGTTTATAAGCAACTGAAAAAAGCAGAAATGTCAGAGCATGCCAAAACATCTCAAGGACCCCGAAAACACCTCAGACCCCAGATGGTTAATTCAAATGGGCGAGACATGCAAGTATCAAACTTAGTCTCATTATTTGATACCTTAAGTATCTTTACCCCTGTTAAAGAAGGAAGTGCTTGTCCGACAGTTGGTGTCGAAAGTGGAATTGTGGACATGTATATATATATATAACAAGTTCTACATTTTTTTTTTTTTTTTTTCAGTAATTATATATAAATGCTGTTAATTCATGATATAACTAAAATAATAACCAATGGTAATTAATATAACTTTATTGTAAAGTGTTATTATTATTACTTTCTGAGCTACAAAAGATGTACAGCCGACACAGAGATTATAGTATCAAATATGGTTGATCATGTTGAGCCAATAGTGTGATGTGATAAACTTCTGATCAGATTTCCACTGCCTATTTTTCCTTTATTTTGTGCCTTTCAGAATTGGAGAAATGCAGCAGTGTTACTGAAAACAGTAGTGGGAGTGAAAGCAACAGCAATCCTTCAGCAAAAGTTCTTATGAGATTCTGGTGTTTGAGTCCACTATATTGTGAACACCAAAAGGACTAAGGTCACTTTCGGCTGGTTCCCTTTCTGGTTCACTTTAAGTGAACTGGGTTTAGGTTCTTCAAACAAACTATATGCGAAAACACCCCAAGACATTCAGCCTATGACGTTTTCACTGCTAAATCAAATCTAGCTGAAATCTTATAAATCTGATATTTATCAAAGCCAAACAAATGTATGATATTTTTTTTTATTTAATCATTTAGACAGCGGCTCCAATGTTATTGCTATCAGATTTGTTTATATTCGGATTCTAAATTCCATAATCAGCCTACCAGCCTATGTAATTTACATGAATGGGTGATCAGCTACCAAATATTACCATATTAAATTGACAAAACGCAGAGAGAAACAGCTGTGATATAACAAAGTGTATAGCTATTTCAAAACAACAAAAAGTCATGTCAAATTCAGTGAGATTATAGTAATAACATATTCAGACATCTGTAAAAGCAGTGAACTAAATCTTTTTATCACATTTCACAGTATAGAACAGGAGGATTCAGATCTGGGTCTGTAATTAATTGCTAGCATCTGTTGTATTTGCTGTTGCCTCAGCACTTCCATGTTCTGTTCATTTATTTGCTGCTGATCTGCTATCATCTGTGCATACTTTCTCGCTGCAATCTCCTGTAGCTCTGCATTCTTTCTCTTCAACTCTGCACTCTCCCAAGCCATCCTGTTAGCTTTCTCCTGAAAGATCTTCTCCATCAGGGCAGCCTGCTCTCTCTGCTTACTCTCCATTGCACGCTTTGTCTCCAGTTGTTGGCGGAACATCTCCTCTTGTTTCCTTAGCATGATCTGTCTTGCCCTCTCTTCATTATTCTGTTGTTCAGTCTTCATCTTCTCCTCCAGTTGGCGCTGCCTCTCTTCCTGGGCTATCATTTCCTGTTCCAGAAGGACTGCCCTCTCTCTCTCCTCTGGGCAGACAAAAAAGAAGAGTTTGAAGGAAATAAAAGATGGTGAAGAGACAAGAGTCCAATCAATGAGACCAATCTATTATAGACTCTACAGTGTCCTCCCACATGTTTAACAATGAGTACACTGAAAACTGCAGCACTCAAAACGGTGCAGATATGGAACGAGACTGCCTCACATTCTCTTGGCCATTGACTGGCATCATCCCCCTTCTACTAGATGCATGAATAGCTTATATAGCTTGCTGTTTTTACTTAAAGAGCAGATTTAGAACAGCAACTGTACAACTGGGATGGTCCCATTCATGTTATCCTGTGTGTCTGCTATGTTGAAAACACAAAGCTTTTACCACAAATCCTTCTTTCATTTTCAGTTAGTTTATCATCAGCTTGCTGAATGGCTGTGGTAACTGCAACCTTTTCCTGTAGAAACTTCTCCAACACCTCCGCAATCTATGAGGACACAAGGAAAGAGTAAACATTCTATCATTTTACATTTAAAATATATACCACAATATTGTTATTGCGTAATTATGGCTTTGCTGCATTTGAACAAAAAATAACATTGAAAATAGCATTGTTCTATATAATGCAACATTTATGACCTTGACTTCTTTGCAGGCAAGTGTATTGTACTGATTCACAATGTCCTCCAAGTCCTGGCAGAAGAGATTGTAACCACCAATTCTGGCATAAAATCCTTGATTGATTCTTTCTGTCATTGGATCAGAGAGGACTGACATAAGACTTTCACATTTTGCCTCAGAAGACTTCTCATTGTCCCAGAGATATGCATCAAATTGATGACTGATGGCTTCCTAAAACAGCACAAGGGGAAAAAAAATCAGGAAGAATATGTAATGCTCATTGTTTGAGTTCTTTTTGCACATTATCTATCTAATCATTTAGCAGATGCTTTTATCCAAACAAACTTACAAATCATATCTTCCTACCAGTGGTGGAGGCTATCATGCAAAGCGTCCTATCCTAACCACTGGGAACAAGTAGGGGTTCAGTGTCTTGCCTAAGGACACTGGACATATAACCATAGGGATGCACAAGGGTTTGCACCGTTTTTGCAAGTTTTCCAGATAAAACGTTAGGGCCTGGTTCCACATTCAAGGCTTAGATTAAGCCAGGTGTAGGCCTTAGTTCAATTAGGTCATTTAAGTAGCTTTTATAAATGTACCTTAGAAAAACAGATTACTAGTGTGAATCTTGAGACAAAACAATGGCATTGATATATTTTAGGATATGTCAGTGCAAGTTGCTTTCAGTTAAAACAGTTCAAACATGCATTTTAGTCTGGGACTAGGATTAAGCCTTGATTGTGTAACCGACCATAGATGTTTATACATCAAATGATAATAATAATAACAAAACAAAATTCTCTTTAGTCCTGTGATGGACTGGCCATCCATCCAGGGTGTTTGCCTGCCTATAGCCCGAGATGCTGGGATAGACTCCAGCATCCCTGCTAACTGATGGACAGATACTTCTATTTTCCCTTTCACTTAGCTTTCTTTGATTTGGTAAAAAGAAATCCCTTAAAGAGATTAACAAGAACTGGACACTGCTTGGAACAACTTTGTCCAGATAAAGATATCTACCTGTCCTACAAAACAACAACATAACACAATCGATAACAAGGACACACATGACTTTACATCATAAAAAACACATCAGAATTAAAGGCGTGTCATGTTTTTTTATATATATCTAACTGACATTATTGTTGGGATTTCTACAAAACCTAAATTTGAAAGGGCGTTTGTTTGGTTCCCTCAGTTTTTCATATTTGGCATTTTTGTTGTTTTATGCTTATACAGTTTTGACTAATTTTCAAATAAAAGATTTCTTGCATCATAAATCGATGAACTTTTGCTTAAAAATAATAAAAAAGGCCCTAATTCTTCTAAGTTTAAAAAAATAAAAAGGTCACCCCCGATAAAAAATTGGAACAACCATATAACAAACATTTCTGCTTATAAGTAAGCAGCACTTCCTAAAACTTTCTAGAACTGTTGAGATGATATAGGTACTGAATCTGAAGACAGCGAATATAAATGTGGTGAACTGGCGCTTTAAGCATGACATATATTTACAGAGCCTTATTTAGAGTATATAAAGGGCAGCCCCAGAGTAGCGGGATATTGCGTCATCATTGTGTCACCTGGGCGTCATGGTTGCCGGTGCTCGACAGCTCTGTGTGTGAGGTGGGTGTTTGTTTGCCATAGCTATGGTTTGGCGACTAGATTGTGTGTGTTTACCAGAGATGGGACCAAGTCACACATGTGCAAGTCTCAAGTAAGTCTCAAGTCTTAACCTTCAAGTCTCAAGTAAGTCCCAAGTATTTTTTTCCTGGGCAAGTCAAGTCAAGTCAAGTCACAGGCTATGTCAAGTCAAGTCAAGTCAAGTCTTGTAGTAGGTCAAGTCAAGTCCAAGTCAAGTCACCTTATTATTGTAATTTTACCTGCAGAATTTGATCCATGGGCGTCAGTTTGGTTTGAAATGAACAGAGGCGCATTCGGAAGTGCATTTGGGAACAATGACGCATTCATTCACTTTTCTCTTTCACGCAGGTCATGTTTTGAAAGATGGTGTCCTGTAGCTTACTAATTTAAAGAAATAAAAATGTATACAAAAATGTGATGTCCGACTTCTTTTATGAAGAAGAAAGCCTTAAAGGGGTCATATAATGGTACATGCACTTTTACAAGTTGATTGTACTGAAATGTGTGTTGGCAGTGCCTGTACACAACCATCATATAATGATAAAAATCCATCCAGTGGTTTTGTTTTAATCTCCTTATATGTTTTCCCCTGCCTCAAATCGAGCCGTTCGAGCCTGTGACGTCACAGGCTCGGAAGCCCCTCCCACGATTGTTGAATGACAGCCGCGTTTCAACACAGACCCGCCCTCGCTCGTGAGAGCGAGCTGTCAATCATAGTCTGCGCGGACCGGCGCGGTCATTGTTGATATGCTGGAGCACTGTCTATGAGCAGAATGGCATCTAAGCGATTGTGGTGTTCTGTTCTTGGGTGTAATAACGAACACAGCAGTCATTTTAATGTTCCTAAATCCGAACCGCTGAAGACGCAGTGGCTGAGTTTGTTTTCGAAGGGAATATTCCCCACGAGCAACGTCAATGCTCTCATGTTTGCCTGAATCATTTCACACCAGACTGCTTTATAAACGAGGATCAGTATAAAGCTGGATTTGCTAAGAAGCTGCTCATGAAAAAAGATCGGTACCAGATATTCGTGTTCCTGCTGAATCTCCAGAAGAACTGAAGTGAGTGTAACGTTTTATTAAACTTTATATTAATATTTATATCTTTGCAAATCGCTAGCTGCACACTTCACAATGAATGCGTCTAAGGTTTACACTCAGGGTACATTACGGCATGTTTTCTATGTATGACGTTCTCAATATAATTCATAATCCCACGTTTATACTGAACAACGCGTTATGGTTATTGTGTTATTGTGTTACAAACGGTGTACGCACAGAACAGAGGGGCGGGGTGAGCGAATTATCATTTAAAGTCATATGCACTGAAACGGCGTGCTGAAAACAGAGCTGTTTTTGACCAAGTAAAATAAGTGTTTTCTTACAATACTAATGAGATTTTTTAATTAAAGTATATTACAAACTTTTAATTTAGACCCTAAAGAATCATATTAGCTTATACAAAAATGGCATTATATGACCCCTTTAAGTTTTCAAAAAGCATTAGACATATGACCCACTATTCTGCTTCGTGTAAGTTATTTATCAATGAATTCAAACGCGTTGGCTGGCGCTGAGCCAGAGACATACGCTCTCAGTGCTGTCATATATCACAACTGTTCAGTGTTTTCAACCACATCATTTTTATTTTAGGTTTCAGACATTTAAATACACATAACTACTAGCAAAAAATATATTTGTAGTTTGTAAAATATACACTGATGTCTATGGAAGCGTCAATAATAATAATTTCCATTATAATAAGACGCACGTTTTATTCATATCAGATACACATTGTGTAAGTAGCTTTACATTTTACCCTATTCTTCTCAGAGTTTACCGGTCACTTACTTTCATGTATTTCGTGAGAAGTTGAGAAATTGACGTGTTGTAAACTAACGTTAACATGGCACCGCCCATTCGCACATACAGCTCAACTAACGCGATCATTATAAAGGTGTTTAAACAACAAAACGCATCCACTTGCACATATTTGACAATCGGAATATCAGTGTTGCATGTTATAGCTAATACATTTGTGAACATTTTGAATAAAACAGGAAAAATGACATAAAAGCAGATCATTCATTCAGCGCTGTGTTGTGGTTGCGCTGTGTCACTTGACAAGCAATGACGCGTCACCATGAAACATTAAAGTGAGTGACAGGTTCTAAATAACGGTCGCCTAGAAAAACTCACGCTGGGGGATCAGTTAGAATAGTTTAAACTTACTTGTGAAAGGGTTAATGGCCACTTTAGCTATTACATTAGCTAACTACCAACTAACATTAACAAATTGACAAGCACTTACTGGGCAGAATGGCTCTTCAAATGACGGACGAAATTGGAGGTTGTTGTCTGGCTGTCCGCAATGTTAATGTTGTATGTCTTGCAAAGCGCTGTTCGTCTTTTTCCATCGTGTGAATAATTCTTGAAGCCGAAAGCAATGACCCTCGGTACCCCTCCGGCTGACATTTTGATGTGATATCTGATCTAAGTGGGCGTGGTGTGCGTAAGGTACGAGGTATGACTGATGATAGTGTCGTGATCAACTTTAAAAAAAATTTTTTTAATATATTTTATATTCAAACTGAAAACATGATGTGATTAACACTCAAGTCATTCAAGTCATCGTGTCTCAAGTCAAGTCAAGTCCCGAGTCTTTAACTTCCAAGTCCGAGTCAAGTCTCAAGTATTTCATTTTATGTCAAGTCAAGTCACAAGTCATAAAAATAGCGACTCGAGTCGACTCGAGTCCAAGTCACCAAGTCACAAGTCCCCATGTCTGGTGTTTACTGACTTTTCTGCTCAGCTGGTGTCTGTTCGGAGGTACCGATCATACCGCTCGAGAGGGTGTTTCCTCTGCATCACTGCTGTAGTTCCAGTTTAGGATCGATCGCACGTAGAACACGGCGTGCTGTGAGTGACTGCTGCTCTTCTGCTTGGTAGGTCCATTGTATTGTGTATCTTCGAGTGTGGGACTGCGTTTATTTTGCGTATGTATGACGCGTGATTTTCTCTGTGTAGTAAATGGTATGAGAGAATGGTCTGCCGGATATTTGAACGGAAGTCCCACTGATCGGTATGTAAACCCACTCATGTCTTTATGTCCACTTTAAAGTAACGTTAACAGTGTGTTTTTATCTCTGTTCCTTGTGTATTTTAGGCCGTGAAGGTGGGCGTTTGATCGCAACACTGATTAGCCTTGACGCTGCTGTTTTGCTAACCGTACGTTCACACCGCCGCCGGCGAGAGCGGCAAAATTCGCTCTTGCCGCCCTGCCAGCGACGCTGTGGTCTTTTTTAAAACTGTACTGTAAACTTTTTAAAGGGGCCGCAAAGCAAACAAGCATGTCGATCGTTATTTTTGCAGAAAATTGATCGATGGAAAGAACTTAACAATTATAGTGACATGTTTGCTAATGAAATAAACTAATTAAAAGCCATTTGTGTGGTGTGGCTTTTGTGTTCATGGTTAAGTGCTATTATAATTTGCATTCCCCCTGAAAAAGTGTTCTAGCACGAAAATCTTGCCTATAAATAATGTTGCGCGCCTTCTCATCAAATTCAAATGATCAACCTCCTCTATTTTGCTTGGGAACTAATGGTCGGAACCAAAGTTTACAGGACTACGTTCTCTGGAATTCTCTCAAATGGAGCACTTCTACATTCCGATTGGTTGCCGCCAGTTGCTGCCGAACCGCGTCATTGCTTATTACCATAAAGTTGACCTGACTTCAACTCTCCTCACCGCTCTCACCGTCCAAGACGCGCCGCGCCGCCCTCACCGGTTGAAAATTAGCATTAGCTATAAACTCTATATGCTGCGCATTAGTTGCAGGATCTGTATTGTAACTATGTTTGACTGCATTGTCCCTGTTAAATAAATAAATAAATGCATGCTGCCTGTAGAAACAGTCCAATGGCAAATTCGATTTATTCTAAGCAATAAGCAGCGATATATGGTGCATTGTACAAGTATTAGAACATTTGTAAGGTCTTTTTTTATCATAATACATGCAATATGCATATTAAATATAAAGTTCCAAATGCCAAAACGTTTTTTGACCTTTTCTAAAAACATATTGAAATCGAATTCAAGTACAGGAAAATGTTGTAAAAAAGTTATAACCCTAGTGTGCACTGCACGTTTATGACAGCGTCGATGTAGTGGGCCTGCCCAATCAGGCGATCGGACCACTTCTTGTTTTAGAGATTCACTCCTCATGTGCATAATGTTTTCGCAGACACCAAAGACTCTCTGCAATCAGAGGATATATTGGCTCCTGGGGTTCAGCATGTTCCAAGAGCAGAATGGTTAAAGCCCCTGGCAGATTTATTGGCGACGTGGCAACGCCTGCAGTACGTGGGAGTTACGTACTGTTCAGCACTGTTACACCCTCAGATTTCGGAAAGGACCGCCTCCTGTCTGCCTCGCTGCTGAGTGCTTTGCGTCTGTAAGCTCTGTGTAGCTTTTTGTTTTGAATCTCTATTTACTATCATTGCTTGTTGTTTATATTGTTAAATATAACTTACTCATCACCATATAATAATAATATTAATAATAATAATACATTTATTTTATATAGCGCCTTTAAAAGTTACTTTCTCAAAGTGCTTTACAAGCAATCAGAACAACAGAGAAAACAACATACTTTAAATACAAAAATAAACAAAAAAATGAGTAATCAAGTAAAAGCAATCATAAAATAGAATATTTTAGGAATTTATGTAAAAGTCACTAATGAGTTTGCTTCCCTAATGTCAGCCGGGAGAGAATTCCAAAGTGGAAAGTACGAAGCCATGTCTTGGGAACAAACAAGAGACCACTCTGAGAAGAACGCAGATGACGACATGGTGTGTAAGGCATTAACAAATCAGTCAAGTACTGAGGAGACAGATTATGCAAAGCTTTATATGCTAACATAAGAATTTTAAAATCAATACGGCAGTGGTGGAGGAAGTATTAAATCTCAGTACTTAAGTAAAAGTACAAATAACCAGAGACATATTTACTTTAGTAAAAGTAGAAGTACCACAATGACAACCCTACTTAAGTAAAAAGTACCTGATTTTAAATGTACTTTAAGTATTAAAAGTAAAAGTACTTGCATAACAATTTATTCTCTTAATGTCTACATTCCAATAATTTAATAATAAAAAAAACAGTATGGGCTGTGGCATTTTAAATAAGTTAGTTTTGGGTTAATGTATTTGTGCTTACCATCTGTGGCCCAGTTTACAATGCCTAATGCCTAATACAATGCTAAATCATAAATCAGATGTACCTATGTACAATAACATTACGATGTCCAATTGATTTAAATAGTACATTGTGTTTAATTTGTCGTTTAAAGAGATCTAATGTGTTGGTGCCGAGAATTTTTACATACTTTAATGGTCCAGTGGCAGAACTTTTGCCAAGCGTGTCAGAGGTTCTGGGTTCTAATCCGCACTCGTATAGTTTTTTTTTTCTCATTAAAACCGATTATGTTCCCTTTCAAGGGAACTTCGAGCTGCGTCAAACGCTGTGGGAACGCCCCTGCGTTGTGCGTCATGAAGCACGTATGGAATCAGCCCAATGGAGAGACGGAACGTCATAGGCGGGTGACGTCATCGACCAGGAAACTATAAAGCACCCCAAAAACACAAGCGCATTAGCTTCTGTGCCTTCAGTCGCGCTATATGTGAATCAGTCTGAGTGTAAACACTGTCTGTCTTTAGTATTTGCTAGGCAGGAGTTATTATCAGATTTACACCACACAAACAATTTTGTATGAGAGACTATGGCGAGCGAACGGCATTTAAGAAGTGTGTTCCTCCCTGCTCGCGCTATCTAACGGGCGGGGATACACACGTTCTTTGTGTTGTTTGTTTGGGAGTGCAGCATGCCCAGTCAGCTCTCGAGGGGGCTGGCTGCGAGCATTGCGAGCGTCTGCCTTTATGGACGCTCCGCTCCCGCCGGGCGCTCTTTGAGGAGAGTGCTCGGTGCGCGCTCCCCGCGGTTCGAGTCCCGCTTCTGCCGAGGCTGAGCGGCGACGCTTATCGTGGGGATCGCAAATGGATCTTTCAGCGGGGTTAGAGACGGGCTCTGCCTTATCTCTGCCTTTACCTGTTAGATCCAGTGTCTCAGCCCGGTTTGGAAGCACGCTCTGCGGTTTCTTCCACCCGGGCTGAGGCACCAGTACTCCAATTATCTAACGTTAGTTATAAAAACTAGAAGATAAAAATAGCATTATTGACGAGGGAGATGTGGAGGACTCGCCACCTAACACTCCCGAAAGCGAAGAGCTCATGGAGGTTCTCACTCGAGCTGTATCAAAACTAAGCATTGAGTGGCCAGTGGCTAGGAAGCAGGAGTCTGTTATTAAATCTAAGTTAGATTAAAGATTTCTCCCTTCCCGGGTGCAACCTCCATGCCGGTGCTTGCCGTTTTTTCATGATCTCCATACTGAGGTGTCGAGATTATGGAAGAAGCAGGCTTCTGATATAATTTTAGCCCCCAATCATTCACATATTCAGATTTAGCGGGGGCTAGGTTTTTGAAAAGAAAAGACGGCGCTTTGCCGCGGGTAGAAGAGACGCTTGCGAGCTATCTCTCTTCCGAGGCTGCATTGTCATTTAAAGCACCGGCATTACCTTCCAAGCCATTATGAAATATTTCGGCTTTGTAAAGTGTATTTGGCGGCAGGTCAGTCTGCGTCGTGTCTGCATACAATGTCTATATTGCAGGCATACCAGGCTGATTTGCTAAAGGACATGAGCGTGAGTGAGGAGGCAGTACTGACGTGGTTCGAGAACTGCGTCAGGCTGCCGATTTGTGGTAAAATGATTTTTTCCAACATGAAACAGAAAGAGAAGCTTTCTTTTAGATGATCCTCTCTCCCCTGCGGGGTTATTCAGTGACTTAGTTAATACTGTCATTGATAATTTCAGAAAGAAAAGAAGCAGGCAGCAGCTTTTAAAAGGTTTCTTCCATTAAAAGTTCACGTCCACAGGGCTGCTGGACGGGAGCAGCCCCGGCCGTCCACGAGCTCATCGCATAGGCGCAGCAAAGCAGAGTATCGCATCTCGCGCTCCCCCTGCCGGACAGTGGGACCAGATGCGGCACTCTCAGCCAAAGCTTTTTGAAAAATAAATATAATATAATATATATATAAAAAAAAGAAAAAAGCAATAGAACTGTTTTGAGGACAGTTATATTGGCTATGCTGAGGGCGGTCCCCACCGAGGGAGAAAGGTGTTCACCTCTTTTTACGGTGCCCATTCTTCCTCGGTGCCCTCAGGGGCCCATTCTGCCAACCCCGCCTTCATGCCGGGGCGCAGACGGTCCCGGCGAGCGCTTTCCCGAGGGACGCTCGCCGCCTCTGACACTGAGGGTGGTTCCCATCGAGGGAGAAAGGTGTTCACCTCTTTTTACGGTGCCCATTCTTCCTCTGTGCCCTCAGGGGCCCGTTCTGCCAACCCCGCCTTCATGCCGGGGCGTAGACGGTCCCAGAGAGTGCTTTCCCGAGGGACGCTCGCTCCCTCTGAGGAGGGTCTCAGAGCGGTCAAACCAGTTGTTCCCTGCCGGTGCGCCGTTACAGGGCGCTGTGTTTGCTGCTCAAATTACACCAGAGACCAGTCTCGAGAGACTGGTACCCTTAGTAGAATTTGTTTGGCAGAGTGGAAAAGCCTTCCAAGAATATCTCAGTGGGTTCTGCAGACAGTAGTAAGAGGTTATGCGATCCAATTTAGGTGTCGTCCACCGAAACTCAGAGGGGTTCTGCCCATAGTGTGGGCCCCGAGCAGGCTCTGGTAATGGAACAAGAGGTGAAAACGCTCCTTTAAAAAGGGGGCTATAGAACGGGTTCCTCCTCCCAGTTTGGAGCTAGGTTATTACAGCCGATATTGCATCGTTCCAAAGTAGGATGGGGGGTTGCGTCCAATTTTAGATTTGCAACTATTAAATCGCTCGGTAGGGAAGCTCAATTCAAGATGCTCACTATCAAGCAGGTCGTGTCACAAATCAGGTCCGAGGGCTGGTTTGTAACGATAGATCTAAAGGACACTTACTTCCACATTTCCATACTTCCACAACACAGGAAGTTCCTGAGGTTTGCCTTCGGGGGCAAGGCATTCCAATATAGGGTTCTTCCGTTCGGTCTAGCTATCTCCCCGTACTTTACGGAGCAGATGGTGGTTCGACATCGAGATGTCGTCCTCGCGCATATCAGGAAGTTGGGGTTGAGGCTGAACGCGAAGAAAAGTGTTTATCTCCTTCCCTGGAGACCACCTTTCTGGGCGTTGTTTGGGATTAGGTCACCCGCATCGCTTCGGTTCTTCAGCCTTGAAACAGTAAAGCTAGGCCAGCTACTCACTGTAAAGCAGTTTCAGAAACTGTTGGGTTTGATGGCAGCAGTGTCCAACGTTATACCTTGGCCTGTTGTACATGAGACCGCTGCGGTGGTGGCTCAGGACCAAGGGATTCTCCCCGAGGGGAAATCCACTCTGCACGATCAAAGTCACGCGGCGCTGCCTTCGTGCTCTGGTCTTGTGGAAAGAAACTTGGTTCCTATCCAAAGATCCTGTGCTAGGGGCTCTTTGTCGTCGCGTAACGTTAACGACGGATGCTTCCCTCACAGGGTGGGGGGCGGTCATGAGTGGTCGTCCAGCCCAAGGTCTGTGGCAGGACCATCATTTATCATGGCATATAAATTGTCTAGAGATGTCTGAAACACTTCCTAGCAGACCTGAGAGGTCATCATGTGCTAGTTCAGTCAGACAACACGTCGGTGGTCTCTTATATAAATCGTCAGGGGGGCCTGCGGTCTCGCCGGCTTTACAAGTTGGCCCGTCAGGTCCTCCTGTGGTCCCTAGGGAAGTTACTATCACTGAGAGCAATGTATCTTCCTTGGTATTTGAATGTGGTAGCGGACTCCCTGTCGAGGCAGGGGCCGAGGCCGGGGGAATGGAGACTCCACCCCCGAGGTGGTGGAGCTCCTTTGGTTGAGTTTCGGTCGCGCCGAGGCGGACCTATTCGCTTCCAAGGAGATATCGCACTGTCGTCTGTGGTTCTCCATCAGTCATCCAGTCCCTCTGGGGTTGGACGCTATGGTGCAGCCGTGGCCGAGGTCACGTCTGTACGCTTTTCCCCCGATTGCTCTGCTACCAGGAGTTCTGGAGAGGGTTCGCCAGGACGGGGTCAGCCTACTATTAGTAGCCCCGTTCTGGCCGGCCCGAGTATGGTTTGCGGACCTGGTTTCTCTCCTGGACGGCTCTTTTTTGGAGCTCCCGGTCAGGAGGGATCTACTCTCTCAGGCGAGCGGCATGATATTTCACCCCCGCCCAGAGTTATGGAAACTGTGGGCTTGGCCTCTGAGGGGGCCCAGCTCTTAGATTCCGGTCTCTCAACCGAGGTTGTTGAGACCGTCTTTCACTCCAGAGCTCCATCCACGAGGAAGCTATATGCCTTTGAAGTGAAAACTTTTCACTTCTTGGCATGGAGAACACCTGTAGGACCCAGTTAACTGCCCAGTGGGTGCAGTGCTGGAATTCCTGCAGGAGCGTTTCTCCACAGGGTTATCCCCCTCCACACTAAAGGTGTATGTGGCGGCACTGGCTGCTTACCACGTCCCTTTCAGTGGAGTTTCTCTTGGGAGACACCCGCTTATAACTCGTTTCCTTCGTGGCACTTTGAGGCTGAGGCCAGCAGTTCGTGCCTGGAATTTTCGCCTGGTATGGTTAAGGCTTTTCTATACCCTAGGCCAGGTTCCATGTTCCTAAGGTCCCTACTAATGTTGTTAGACCTACAGTTCTGCAGGCTTTCTGTCCTCCTCCATTTCTGTCATCAGACCAGGAGAAACTTAATTTGCTCTGCCCAGTGAGGGCGTTAGACGCTTATGTCCACAGAGCTGTCCTGTGGAGGAAATCAGAACATTTATTTGTATGTTTCGGGCCACCCAGGAAAGGGTGTCCTGCGTCTAAATAGAGAATGAGCAAGTGGGTGGTCGAGGCTATCTCACTTGCTTATGAGTCGGCTTCTCAGCCTTCACCTTTGGCTGTACGAGCCCGCTCTACTAGGAGTATGGCTGCATCCAAAGCTTTATTGTCAGGAGTTTCCCTGAGTGAGGTTTGTGATGCGACTGGATGGTCTTCACCGTGCGGGTGCTCTCGTCCGCTGTGCGCTAGATCTCACATGACGGTCACTTGCTCCTATGGCGACGTGGGTATTCGCGTTCCCACAGCGCTTGACGCAGCTCGAAGTTCCCTTGAAAGGGAACGTCTCGGTTACGTATGTAACCCTAGTTCCCTGATAGGGAACGAGACGCTGCGTCGTTCTGCCATACTCCCGGCATTCCCGTTAAGCGCTCCTTCAGGCCTATCAGAAGCTGATGCGCTTGTGTTTTTGGGGTGCTTTATAGTTTCCTGGTCGATGACGTCACCCGCCTATGACGTTCCGTCTCTCCATTGGGCTGATTCCATACGTGCTTCATGGCGCACAACGCAGGGGCGTTCCCACAGCGTTTGACGCAGCTCGAAGTTCCCTATCAGGGAACTAGGGTTACATACGTAACCAAGACGTTTATCAGTGGTTGTATATCAAGCAGGGACACGTTTGTGTGCATTTTACTTTGTGATTTCACCGGAACAAATAGAGAGTCTTCGCAACAGATTAAAGCGTGTGTCCGAACTCTAGCAGCCAAATTTTGTAAATATTTAAGTTTGTCAATTGAGGATTTAGATACTCCAGCAAGAAGACCATTAGGTAACACTTAATTTTACGACCCGCAAACAACTGCGTAAGTAAACCGAAATTACAGTGTACGTTTCTGTAATTATAGTGTACTTCCGTGTAGGTATAAGGGAACAATATGTTAAGTTCAAAGTTCAAGTTCAAAGTTCAAAGTTTTATTGCCATTTGCACAGGTACGTTACAGTACAGGTACATTGGAATTCTTGTGCGAGTCAGGTTTTAGATTTAAAAAGAATACATATATACATATACACACACACACACACACACATCCTAAGGTAGAGCAAAGAGCAACAAAACGTTTGAAAAAAATGCAAAAACTGGATATAAATAACCTTCCTAAATAGATACACATTATAATAAATAGTAATAATATTGCACGTAAAAAAGAAATAATCTGAATAGAATTAAATACTCTTACACTAATCATTACAGTGTTTAAAAACATGGAATGGGGTACTTTTTGCCCTCCTTAATGTCCTGTGCCACTAGCCTAACAGTGGCCGGAAAGAAGCTGTTAAACAGACGGGCCTTGTGGGCACTAATGCTCACAGGCCTGCGGTGTCTCAGGTTATAGCCCGAGTCCACCCATTTAAACAAAGGATAAGCTGGGTGGTGTTTGTCCTTAAGGATGCTCTGTGCTTTCCTTCTACAGCGCTGGGTGTATATAGTGTCCATGGAGGGGAGGTTAGAGCCGATGACCCTCTCTGCAGTTTTAATGACCCGTTGCAGTGATTTCCTCTCAGCCAGGGTGGTGTTACCATACCACACTGTGATACCACTGGTGAGGATACTTTCAACAAGGCTTCTGTAGACATGGGTTAAAGGTTGACATTTAAGTCCGGCCTTCTTCAGTACTCTGATAAAATACAGCCTCTGCTGGGCTCTTTTCACTGTTGCCACAGTGTTTTTAGTCCAGCTGAGGTTTTCTGAAATATGAAGTCCAAGGAACTTATAGCTGTCAGTCCGCTCCACCTCAATCCCCTTAATGGTGAGAGGCTGTAGGAGGGGGGCTCTCCTCCTAAAATCCAGAATGAGTTCCTTTGTTTTATTGATGTTCAGAACGAGATCATTGTCCTCCCCATAGACAGTGACCTTGTGAACCATGTCCCTGTATGATGACTCATCACACTCTCTGATGAGACCAAGGACAGTCGTATCATCTGCATACTTAATGATGATATTATTATTGTCCGAGTTGTTAACACAGTCATATGTGTACAGTGAAAAGAGTGTAGGGCTGAGGCAGCAGCCCTGTGGGGCTCCTGTGCTCACTGTAAGCTCAGCTGAGACATTCTTTCCCATCCTCACCACCTGTGGCCTGTCTGTGAGGAAATCTGTTATCCAATTACAAGTGGTCGTTGGTACTCCCAGTTCTGTCAGCTTACCGGTCAGCTTCATCGGCCGGATCGTATTAAAGGCGGAGCTGTAATCCAGAAACAATAGCCGTACATATGTGTTATGAGTGTCCAGGTGCTGCAGAATATAGTGAAGTGCCAGTGCCACCGCATCATCCACTGACCTATTCGAGCGGTAGGCAAACTGAAGAGGGTCTACTGTGTCTGGAACCACAGAATTGATATGTTGAAGGACCAGCCTCTCCATACACTTCATGGCAACCGATGTGAGCGCCACTGGTCTAAAATCATTCATTAGGTGTTCAAGCACGAAGTGCTGAAAACCTATTGTATTTGTACTGATTTTTATTATTAGGTGTTCAAGCACGAAGTGCTGAAAACCTATTGTATTTGTACTGATTTTTATTATTAGGGGTTCAAGCACTTCAGTGCTGAAACCCTATTGTTATTGTTAATTTTCCCATCATGCAACATTCTCCACGTAAAACTGATCGGGCAGGACGAACCGTAAGTCGTAGAGACTTGAAACTTTGGGGGCTGGTAGTACTCTCACCGCCTACAGCCTCACCAAGGCACGCCCCGATTGGCCCATAGGTGGCGCTACAGCGGGCAAAAGTACGAAATGGCTCATAACTCCTCAACCGTCGGGCGTAGGCTCAAGTGTCTTACATCGTTGGAATCCTTGGCTCGAGCCGGACAAGATGCATGCCTCGGATTGGCTCGTCACCCTGGGTGCATTTTCGGGTATTTTGGGTTTTCCGTAAAACCTACTTTTGCGAACTAGTCCTAGGTTTTTGGGCCGGCCGGAACCAAACCAGTGCGGCAAGATTCTATGGAGTCCGAATGTCAATAATTATCAAAAAAAAGTGGAAATTTGGGTTCACGGTCCCTAAGGGCCGCCGAAACGTTCCGAGTGGGAGGGGCCCCTTTTACTAAATTGCCTATAACTCGTCAACGGAACGAGATATTTGCACCAAACTCAACGCGCCTGTGTGAGAGCTCATTCTGTGGTCGCGTGAAAAAGGACAGGGCTAACGGGCACTTGGTGGCGCTCTAACTGTTAAACAGGTGCCAAAATTATGTATTTCTATATGGCAAATCCCATGAAATGGCTGAAAGCGGCCCTCTTCCTGCCTGATTTGCATACAACCTCACAAAACCGGCCGTGCGCATGCGTCACCTGGCCCTAAAGAGGCCTGGAAGCTTTTATGGACGTCGGGCCACCGGTGGCCCTTTAACTGTTATAAAGGTGTAAAATGCTCTATAATATCCTATGCAAAATGACATTTAAATGACTGAAAAAGGGTCTGCTCTGCTCAAAACTTCACCAAATTAGCTGAGCATGTGCGCCATATTATTCCGAGGAAGCGTGCAAAGTTTGACGGAGATCGGGCCATCGGTGGAGGTGTCGCAGTTTAAAAGGTAAAACAAAAATCACCACATTTCCATGAAAAATGAGCCAAAAAGGCAAAAAAGCGACTTTCTCCTCTCCGAGGCACATGTTAAAAGGCTTGATAAAGTTTTTGGAAAGCAGCAGCACAAGCGTCAAGTGCGTGGACCCTAAGGTTTTTTTTTTATAGGCCTTTTTAGTCCCTTTTTATTAGGGGTTCAAGCACTTCAGTGCTGAAACCCTATTGTTATTGTTAATTTTCCCATCATGCAACATTCTCCACGTAAAACTGATCGGGCAGGACGAACCGTAAGTCGTAGAGACTTGAAACTTTGGGGGCTGGTAGTACTCTCACCGCCTACAGCCTCACCAAGGCACGCCCCGATTGGCCCATAGGTGGCGCTACAGCGGGCAAAAGTACGAAATGGCTCATAACTCCTCAACCGTCGGGCGTAGGCTCAAGTGTCTTACATCGTTGGAATCCTTGGCTCGAGCCGGACAAGATGCATGCCTCGGATTGGCTCGTCACCCTGGGTGCATTTTCGGGTATTTTGGGTTTTCCGTAAAACCTACTTTTGCGAACTAGTCCTAGGTTTTTGGGCCGGCCGGAACCAAACCAGTGCGGCAAGATTCTATGGAGTCCGAATGTCAATAATTATCAAAAAAAAGTGGAAATTTGGGTTCACGGTCCCTAAGGGCCGCCGAAACGTTCCGAGTGGGAGGGGCCCCTTTTACTAAATTGCCTATAACTCGTCAACGGAACGAGATATTTGCACCAAACTCAACGCGCCTGTGTGAGAGCTCATTCTGTGGTCGCGTGAAAAAGGACAGGGCTAACGGGCACTTGGTGGCGCTCTAACTGTTGAACAGGTGCCAAAATTATGTATTTCTATATGGCAAATCCCATGAAATGGCTGAAAGCGGCCCTCTTCCTGCCTGATTTGCATACAACCTCACAAAACCGGCCGTGCGCATGCGTCACCTGGCCCTAAAGAGGCCTGGAAGCTTTTATGGACGTCGGGCCACCGGTGGCCCTTTAACTGTTATAAAGGTGTAAAATGCTCTATAATATCCTATGCAAAATGACATTTAAATGACTGAAAAAGGGTCTGCTCTGCTCAAAACTTCACCAAATTAGCTGAGCATGTGCGCCATATTATTCCGAGGAAGCGTGCAAAGTTTGACGGAGATCGGGCCATCGGTGGAGGTGTCGCAGTTTAAAAGGTAAAACAAAAATCACCACATTTCCATGAAAAATGAGCCAAAAAGGCAAAAAAGCGACTTTCTCCTCTCCGAGGCACATGTTAAAAGGCTTGATAAAGTTTTTGGAAAGCAGCAGCACAAGCGTCAAGTGCGTGGACCCTAAGGTTTTTTTTTTATAGGCCTTTTTAGTCCCTTTTTATTAGGGGTTCAAGCACTTCAGTGCTGAAACCCTATTGTTATTGTTAATTTTCCCATCATGCAACATTCTCCACGTAAAACTGATCGGGCAGGACGAACCGTAAGTCGTAGAGACTTGAAACTTTGGGGGCTGGTAGTACTCTCACCGCCTACAGCCTCACCAAGGCACGCCCCGATTGGCCCATAGGTGGCGCTACAGCGGGCAAAAGTACGAAATGGCTCATAACTCCTCAACCGTCGGGCGTAGGCTCAAGTGTCTTACATCGTTGGAATCCTTGGCTCGAGCCGGACAAGATGCATGCCTCGGATTGGCTCGTCACCCTGGGTGCATTTTCGGGTATTTTGGGTTTTCCGTAAAACCTACTTTTGCGAACTAGTCCTAGGTTTTTGGGCCGGCCGGAACCAAACCAGTGCGGCAAGATTCTATGGAGTCCGAATGTCAATAATTATCAAAAAAAAGTGGAAATTTGGGTTCACGGTCCCTAAGGGCCGCCGAAACGTTCCGAGTGGGAGGGGCCCCTTTTACTAAATTGCCTATAACTCGTCAACGGAACGAGATATTTGCACCAAACTCAACGCGCCTGTGTGAGAGCTCATTCTGTGGTCGCGTGAAAAAGGACAGGGCTAACGGGCACTTGGTGGCGCTCTAACTGTTAAACAGGTGCCAAAATTATGTATTTCTATATGGCAAATCCCATGAAATGGCTGAAAGCGGCCCTCTTCCTGCCTGATTTGCATACAACCTCACAAAACCGGCCGTGCGCATGCGTCACCTGGCCCTAAAGAGGCCTGGAAGCTTTTATGGACGTCGGGCCACCGGTGGCCCTTTAACTGTTATAAAGGTGTAAAATGCTCTATAATATCCTATGCAAAATGACATTTAAATGACTGAAAAAGGGTCTGCTCTGCTCAAAACTTCACCAAATTAGCTGAGCATGTGCGCCATATTATTCCGAGGAAGCGTGCAAAGTTTGACGGAGATCGGGCCATCGGTGGAGGTGTCGCAGTTTAAAAGGTAAAACAAAAATCACCACATTTCCATGAAAAATGAGCCAAAAAGGCAAAAAAGCGACTTTCTCCTCTCCGAGGCACATGTTAAAAGGCTTGATAAAGTTTTTGGAAAGCAGCAGCACAAGCGTCAAGTGCGTGGACCCTAAGGTTTTTTTTTTATAGGCCTTTTTAGTCCCTTTTTATTAGGGGTTCAAGCACTTCAGTGCTGAAACCCTATTGTTATTGTTAATTTTCCCATCATGCAACATTCTCCACGTAAAACTGATCGGGCAGGACGAACCGTAAGTCGTAGAGACTTGAAACTTTGGGGGCTGGTAGTACTCTCACCGCCTACAGCCTCACCAAGGCACGCCCCGATTGGCCCATAGGTGGCGCTACAGCGGGCAAAAGTACGAAATGGCTCATAACTCCTCAACCGTCGGGCGTAGGCTCAAGTGTCTTACATCGTTGGAATCCTTGGCTCGAGCCGGACAAGATGCATGCCTCGGATTGGCTCGTCACCCTGGGTGCATTTTCGGGTATTTTGGGTTTTCCGTAAAACCTACTTTTGCGAACTAGTCCTAGGTTTTTGGGCCGGCCGGAACCAAACCAGTGCGGCAAGATTCTATGGAGTCCGAATGTCAATAATTATCAAAAAAAAGTGGAAATTTGGGTTCACGGTCCCTAAGGGCCGCCGAAACGTTCCGAGTGGGAGGGGCCCCTTTTACTAAATTGCCTATAACTCGTCAACGGAACGAGATATTTGCACCAAACTCAACGCGCCTGTGTGAGAGCTCATTCTGTGGTCGCGTGAAAAAGGACAGGGCTAACGGGCACTTGGTGGCGCTCTAACTGTTAAACAGGTGCCAAAATTATGTATTTCTATATGGCAAATCCCATGAAATGGCTGAAAGCGGCCCTCTTCCTGCCTGATTTGCATACAACCTCACAAAACCGGCCGTGCGCATGCGTCACCTGGCCCTAAAGAGGCCTGGAAGCTTTTATGGACGTCGGGCCACCGGTGGCCCTTTAACTGTTATAAAGGTGTAAAATGCTCTATAATATCCTATGCAAAATGACATTTAAATGACTGAAAAAGGGTCTGCTCTGCTCAAAACTTCACCAAATTAGCTGAGCATGTGCGCCATATTATTCCGAGGAAGCGTGCAAAGTTTGACGGAGATCGGGCCATCGGTGGAGGTGTCGCAGTTTAAAAGGTAAAACAAAAATCACCACATTTCCATGAAAAATGAGCCAAAAAGGCAAAAAAGCGACTTTCTCCTCTCCGAGGCACATGTTAAAAGGCTTGATAAAGTTTTTGGAAAGCAGCAGCACAAGCGTCAAGTGCGTGGACCCTAAGGTTTTTTTTTTATAGGCCTTTTTAGTCCCTTTTTATTAGGGGTTCAAGCACTTCAGTGCTGAAACCCTATTGTTATTGTTAATTTTCCCATCATGCAACATTCTCCACGTAAAACTGATCGGGCAGGACGAACCGTAAGTCGTAGAGACTTGAAACTTTGGGGGCTGGTAGTACTCTCACCGCCTACAGCCTCACCAAGGCACGCCCCGATTGGCCCATAGGTGGCGCTACAGCGGGCAAAAGTACGAAATGGCTCATAACTCCTCAACCGTCGGGCGTAGGCTCAAGTGTCTTACATCGTTGGAATCCTTGGCTCGAGCCGGACAAGATGCATGCCTCGGATTGGCTCGTCACCCTGGGTGCATTTTCGGGTATTTTGGGTTTTCCGTAAAACCTACTTTTGCGAACTAGTCCTAGGTTTTTGGGCCGGCCGGAACCAAACCAGTGCGGCAAGATTCTATGGAGTCCGAATGTCAATAATTATCAAAAAAAAGTGGAAATTTGGGTTCACGGTCCCTAAGGGCCGCCGAAACGTTCCGAGTGGGAGGGGCCCCTTTTACTAAATTGCCTATAACTCGTCAACGGAACGAGATATTTGCACCAAACTCAACGCGCCTGTGTGAGAGCTCATTCTGTGGTCGCGTGAAAAAGGACAGGGCTAACGGGCACTTGGTGGCGCTCTAACTGTTGAACAGGTGCCAAAATTATGTATTTCTATATGGCAAATCCCATGAAATGGCTGAAAGCGGCCCTCTTCCTGCCTGATTTGCATACAACCTCACAAAACCGGCCGTGCGCATGCGTCACCTGGCCCTAAAGAGGCCTGGAAGCTTTTATGGACGTCGGGCCACCGGTGGCCCTTTAACTGTTATAAAGGTGTAAAATGCTCTATAATATCCTATGCAAAATGACATTTAAATGACTGAAAAAGGGTCTGCTCTGCTCAAAACTTCACCAAATTAGCTGAGCATGTGCGCCATATTATTCCGAGGAAGCGTGCAAAGTTTGACGGAGATCGGGCCATCGGTGGAGGTGTCGCAGTTTAAAAGGTAAAACAAAAATCACCACATTTCCATGAAAAATGAGCCAAAAAGGCAAAAAAGCGACTTTCTCCTCTCCGAGGCACATGTTAAAAGGCTTGATAAAGTTTTTGGAAAGCAGCAGCACAAGCGTCAAGTGCGTGGACCCTAAGGTTTTTTTTTTATAGGCCTTTTTAGTCCCTTTTTATTAGGGGTTCAAGCACTTCAGTGCTGAAACCCTATTGTTATTGTTAATTTTCCCATCATGCAACATTCTCCACGTAAAACTGATCGGGCAGGACGAACCGTAAGTCGTAGAGACTTGAAACTTTGGGGGCTGGTAGTACTCTCACCGCCTACAGCCTCACCAAGGCACGCCCCGATTGGCCCATAGGTGGCGCTACAGCGGGCAAAAGTACGAAATGGCTCATAACTCCTCAACCGTCGGGCGTAGGCTCAAGTGTCTTACATCGTTGGAATCCTTGGCTCGAGCCGGACAAGATGCATGCCTCGGATTGGCTCGTCACCCTGGGTGCATTTTCGGGTATTTTGGGTTTTCCGTAAAACCTACTTTTGCGAACTAGTCCTAGGTTTTTGGGCCGGCCGGAACCAAACCAGTGCGGCAAGATTCTATGGAGTCCGAATGTCAATAATTATCAAAAAAAAGTGGAAATTTGGGTTCACGGTCCCTAAGGGCCGCCGAAACGTTCCGAGTGGGAGGGGCCCCTTTTACTAAATTGCCTATAACTCGTCAACGGAACGAGATATTTGCACCAAACTCAACGCGCCTGTGTGAGAGCTCATTCTGTGGTCGCGTGAAAAAGGACAGGGCTAACGGGCACTTGGTGGCGCTCTAACTGTTAAACAGGTGCCAAAATTATGTATTTCTATATGGCAAATCCCATGAAATGGCTGAAAGCGGCCCTCTTCCTGCCTGATTTGCATACAACCTCACAAAACCGGCCGTGCGCATGCGTCACCTGGCCCTAAAGAGGCCTGGAAGCTTTTATGGACGTCGGGCCACCGGTGGCCCTTTAACTGTTATAAAGGTGTAAAATGCTCTATAATATCCTATGCAAAATGACATTTAAATGACTGAAAAAGGGTCTGCTCTGCTCAAAACTTCACCAAATTAGCTGAGCATGTGCGCCATATTATTCCGAGGAAGCGTGCAAAGTTTGACGGAGATCGGGCCATCGGTGGAGGTGTCGCAGTTTAAAAGGTAAAACAAAAATCACCACATTTCCATGAAAAATGAGCCAAAAAGGCAAAAAAGCGACTTTCTCCTCTCCGAGGCACATGTTAAAAGGCTTGATAAAGTTTTTGGAAAGCAGCAGCACAAGCGTCAAGTGCGTGGACCCTAAGGTTTTTTTTTTATAGGCCTTTTTAGTCCCTTTTTATTAGGGGTTCAAGCACTTCAGTGCTGAAACCCTATTGTTATTGTTAATTTTCCCATCATGCAACATTCTCCACGTAAAACTGATCGGGCAGGACGAACCGTAAGTCGTAGAGACTTGAAACTTTGGGGGCTGGTAGTACTCTCACCGCCTACAGCCTCACCAAGGCACGCCCCGATTGGCCCATAGGTGGCGCTACAGCGGGCAAAAGTACGAAATGGCTCATAACTCCTCAACCGTCGGGCGTAGGCTCAAGTGTCTTACATCGTTGGAATCCTTGGCTCGAGCCGGACAAGATGCATGCCTCGGATTGGCTCGTCACCCTGGGTGCATTTTCGGGTATTTTGGGTTTTCCGTAAAACCTACTTTTGCGAACTAGTCCTAGGTTTTTGGGCCGGCCGGAACCAAACCAGTGCGGCAAGATTCTATGGAGTCCGAATGTCAATAATTATCAAAAAAAAGTGGAAATTTGGGTTCACGGTCCCTAAGGGCCGCCGAAACGTTCCGAGTGGGAGGGGCCCCTTTTACTAAATTGCCTATAACTCGTCAACGGAACGAGATATTTGCACCAAACTCAACGCGCCTGTGTGAGAGCTCATTCTGTGGTCGCGTGAAAAAGGACAGGGCTAACGGGCACTTGGTGGCGCTCTAACTGTTGAACAGGTGCCAAAATTATGTATTTCTATATGGCAAATCCCATGAAATGGCTGAAAGCGGCCCTCTTCCTGCCTGATTTGCATACAACCTCACAAAACCGGCCGTGCGCATGCGTCACCTGGCCCTAAAGAGGCCTGGAAGCTTTTATGGACGTCGGGCCACCGGTGGCCCTTTAACTGTTATAAAGGTGTAAAATGCTCTATAATATCCTATGCAAAATGACATTTAAATGACTGAAAAAGGGTCTGCTCTGCTCAAAACTTCACCAAATTAGCTGAGCATGTGCGCCATATTATTCCGAGGAAGCGTGCAAAGTTTGACGGAGATCGGGCCATCGGTGGAGGTGTCGCAGTTTAAAAGGTAAAACAAAAATCACCACATTTCCATGAAAAATGAGCCAAAAAGGCAAAAAAGCGACTTTCTCCTCTCCGAGGCACATGTTAAAAGGCTTGATAAAGTTTTTGGAAAGCAGCAGCACAAGCGTCAAGTGCGTGGACCCTAAGGTTTTTTTTTTATAGGCCTTTTTAGTCCCTTTTTATTAGGGGTTCAAGCACTTCAGTGCTGAAACCCTATTGTTATTGTTAATTTTCCCATCATGCAACATTCTCCACGTAAAACTGATCGGGCAGGACGAACCGTAAGTCGTAGAGACTTGAAACTTTGGGGGCTGGTAGTACTCTCACCGCCTACAGCCTCACCAAGGCACGCCCCGATTGGCCCATAGGTGGCGCTACAGCGGGCAAAAGTACGAAATGGCTCATAACTCCTCAACCGTCGGGCGTAGGCTCAAGTGTCTTACATCGTTGGAATCCTTGGCTCGAGCCGGACAAGATGCATGCCTCGGATTGGCTCGTCACCCTGGGTGCATTTTCGGGTATTTTGGGTTTTCCGTAAAACCTACTTTTGCGAACTAGTCCTAGGTTTTTGGGCCGGCCGGAACCAAACCAGTGCGGCAAGATTCTATGGAGTCCGAATGTCAATAATTATCAAAAAAAAGTGGAAATTTGGGTTCACGGTCCCTAAGGGCCGCCGAAACGTTCCGAGTGGGAGGGGCCCCTTTTACTAAATTGCCTATAACTCGTCAACGGAACGAGATATTTGCACCAAACTCAACGCGCCTGTGTGAGAGCTCATTCTGTGGTCGCGTGAAAAAGGACAGGGCTAACGGGCACTTGGTGGCGCTCTAACTGTTAAACAGGTGCCAAAATTATGTATTTCTATATGGCAAATCCCATGAAATGGCTGAAAGCGGCCCTCTTCCTGCCTGATTTGCATACAACCTCACAAAACCGGCCGTGCGCATGCGTCACCTGGCCCTAAAGAGGCCTGGAAGCTTTTATGGACGTCGGGCCACCGGTGGCCCTTTAACTGTTATAAAGGTGTAAAATGCTCTATAATATCCTATGCAAAATGACATTTAAATGACTGAAAAAGGGTCTGCTCTGCTCAAAACTTCACCAAATTAGCTGAGCATGTGCGCCATATTATTCCGAGGAAGCGTGCAAAGTTTGACGGAGATCGGGCCATCGGTGGAGGTGTCGCAGTTTAAAAGGTAAAACAAAAATCACCACATTTCCATGAAAAATGAGCCAAAAAGGCAAAAAAGCGACTTTCTCCTCTCCGAGGCACATGTTAAAAGGCTTGATAAAGTTTTTGGAAAGCAGCAGCACAAGCGTCAAGTGCGTGGACCCTAAGGTTTTTTTTTTATAGGCCTTTTTAGTCCCTTTTTATTAGGGGTTCAAGCACTTCAGTGCTGAAACCCTATTGTTATTGTTAATTTTCCCATCATGCAACATTCTCCACGTAAAACTGATCGGGCAGGACGAACCGTAAGTCGTAGAGACTTGAAACTTTGGGGGCTGGTAGTACTCTCACCGCCTACAGCCTCACCAAGGCACGCCCCGATTGGCCCATAGGTGGCGCTACAGCGGGCAAAAGTACGAAATGGCTCATAACTCCTCAACCGTCGGGCGTAGGCTCAAGTGTCTTACATCGTTGGAATCCTTGGCTCGAGCCGGACAAGATGCATGCCTCGGATTGGCTCGTCACCCTGGGTGCATTTTCGGGTATTTTGGGTTTTCCGTAAAACCTACTTTTGCGAACTAGTCCTAGGTTTTTGGGCCGGCCGGAACCAAACCAGTGCGGCAAGATTCTATGGAGTCCGAATGTCAATAATTATCAAAAAAAAGTGGAAATTTGGGTTCACGGTCCCTAAGGGCCGCCGAAACGTTCCGAGTGGGAGGGGCCCCTTTTACTAAATTGCCTATAACTCGTCAACGGAACGAGATATTTGCACCAAACTCAACGCGCCTGTGTGAGAGCTCATTCTGTGGTCGCGTGAAAAAGGACAGGGCTAACGGGCACTTGGTGGCGCTCTAACTGTTGAACAGGTGCCAAAATTATGTATTTCTATATGGCAAATCCCATGAAATGGCTGAAAGCGGCCCTCTTCCTGCCTGATTTGCATACAACCTCACAAAACCGGCCGTGCGCATGCGTCACCTGGCCCTAAAGAGGCCTGGAAGCTTTTATGGACGTCGGGCCACCGGTGGCCCTTTAACTGTTATAAAGGTGTAAAATGCTCTATAATATCCTATGCAAAATGACATTTAAATGACTGAAAAAGGGTCTGCTCTGCTCAAAACTTCACCAAATTAGCTGAGCATGTGCGCCATATTATTCCGAGGAAGCGTGCAAAGTTTGACGGAGATCGGGCCATCGGTGGAGGTGTCGCAGTTTAAAAGGTAAAACAAAATCACCACATTTCCATGAAAAATGAGCCAAAAAGGCAAAAAAGCGACTTTCTCCTCTCCGAGGCACATGTTAAAAGGCTTGATAAAGTTTTTGGAAAGCAGCAGCACAAGCGTCAAGTGCGTGGACCCTAAGGTTTTTTTTTTATAGGCCTTTTTAGTCCCTTTTTATTAGGGGTTCAAGCACTTCAGTGCTGAAACCCTATTGTTATTGTTAATTTTCCCATCATGCAACATTCTCCACGTAAAACTGATCGGGCAGGACGAACCGTAAGTCGTAGAGACTTGAAACTTTGGGGGCTGGTAGTACTCTCACCGCCTACAGCCTCACCAAGGCACGCCCCGATTGGCCCATAGGTGGCGCTACAGCGGGCAAAAGTACGAAATGGCTCATAACTCCTCAACCGTCGGGCGTAGGCTCAAGTGTCTTACATCGTTGGAATCCTTGGCTCGAGCCGGACAAGATGCATGCCTCGGATTGGCTCGTCACCCTGGGTGCATTTTCGGGTATTTTGGGTTTTCCGTAAAACCTACTTTTGCGAACTAGTCCTAGGTTTTGGGCCGGCCGGAACCAAACCAGTGCGCAAGATTCTATGGAGTCGAATGTCAATAATTATCAAAAAAAAGTGGAAATTTGGGTTCACGGTCCCTAAGGGCCGCCGAAACGTTCCGAGTGGGAGGGGCCCCTTTTACTAAATTGCCTATAACTCGTCAACGGAACGAGATATTTGCACCAAACTCAACGCGCCTGTGTGAGAGCTCATTCTGTGGTCGCGTGAAAAAGGACAGGGCTAACGGGCACTTGGTGGCGCTCTAACTGTTGAACAGGTGCCAAAATTATGTATTTCTATATGGCAAATCCATGAAATGGCTGAAAGCGGCCCTCTTCCTGCCTGATTTGCATACAACCTCACAAAACCGGCCGTGCGCATGCGTCACCTGGCCCTAAAGAGGCCTGGAAGCTTTTATGGACGTCGGGCCACCGTGGCCCTTTAACTGTTATAAAGGTGTAAAATGCTCTATAATATCCTATGCAAAATGACATTTAAATGACTGAAAAAGGGTCTGCTCTGCTCAAAACTTCACCAAATTAGCTGAGCATGTGCGCCATATTATTCCGAGGAAGCGTGCAAAGTTTGACGGAGATCGGGCCATCGGTGGAGGTGTCGCAGTTTAAAAGGTAAAACAAAAATCACCACATTTCCATGAAAAATGAGCCAAAAAGGCAAAAAAGCGACTTTCTCCTCTCCGAGGCACATGTTAAAAGGCTTGATAAAGTTTTTGGAAAGCAGCAGCACAAGCGTCAAGTGCGTGGACCCTAAGGTTTTTTTTTATAGGCCTTTTAGTCCCTTTTTATTAGGGGTTCAAGCACTTCAGTGCTGAAACCCTATTGTTATTGTTAATTTTCCCATCATGCAACATTCTCCACGTAAAACTGATCGGGCAGGACGAACCGTAAGTCGTAGAGACTTGAAACTTTGGGGGCTGGTAGTACTCTCACCGCCTACAGCCTCACCAAGGCACGCCCGATTGGCCCATAGGTGGCGCTACAGCGGGCAAAAGTACGAAATGGCTCATAACTCCTCAACCGTCGGGCGTAGGCTCAAGTGTCTACATCGTTGGAATCCTTGGCTCGAGCCGGACAAGATGCATGCCTCGGATGGCTCGTCACCTGGGTGCATTTTCGGGTATTTTGGGTTTTCCGTAAAACCTACTTTTGCGAACTAGTCCTAGGTTTTTGGGCCGGCCGGAACCAAACCAGTGCGGCAAGATTCTATGGAGTCCGAATGTCAATAATTATCAAAAAAAAGTGGAAATTTGGGTTCACGGTCCCTAAGGGCCGCCGAAACGTTCCGAGTGGGAGGGGCCCCTTTTACTAAATTGCCTATAACTCGTCAACGGAACGAGATATTTGCACCTAAACTCAACGCGCCTGTGTGAGAGCTCATTCTGTGGTCGCGTGAAAAAGGACAGGGCTAACGGCACTTGGTGGCGCTCTAACTGTGAACAGGTGCCAAAATTATGTATTTCTATATGGCAAATCCCATGAAATGGCTGAAAGCGGCCCTCTTCCTGCCTGATTTGCATACAACCTCACAAAACCGGCCGTGCGCATGCGTCACCTGGCCCTAAAGAGGCTGGAAGCTTTATGGACGTCGGGCCACCGGTGGCCCTTTAACTGTTATAAAGGTGTAAAATGCTCTATAATATCCTATGCAAAATGACATTTAAATGACTGAAAAAGGGTCTGCTCTGCTCAAAACTTCACCAAATTAGCTGAGCATGTGCGCCATATTATTCCGAGGAAGCGTGCAAAGTTTGACGGAGATCGGGCCATCGGTGGAGGTGTCGCAGTTTAAAAGGTAAAACAAAAATCACCACATTTCCATGAAAAATGAGCCAAAAAGGCAAAAAAGCGACTTTCTCCTCTCCGAGGCACATGTTAAAAGGCTTGATAAAGTTTTTGGAAAGCAGCAGCACAAGCGTCAAGTGCGTGGACCCTAAGGTTTTTTTTTATAGGCCTTTTAGTCCCTTTTTATTAGGGGTTCAAGCACTTCAGTGCTGAAACCTATTGTTATTGTTAATTTCCCATCATGCAACATTCTCCACGTAAAACTGATCGGGCAGGACGAACCGTAAGTCGTAGAGACTTGAAACTTTGGGGGCTGGTAGTACTCTCACCGCCTACAGCCTCACCAAGGCACGCCCCGTTGGCCCATAGGTGGCGCTACAGCGGGCAAAAGTACGAAATGGCTCATAACTCCTCAACCGTCGGGCGTAGGCTCAAGTGTCTTACATCGTTGGAATCCTTGGCTCGAGCCGGACAAGATGCATGCCTCGGATTGGCTCGTCACCCTGGGTGCATTTTCGGGTATTTTTGGGTTTTCCCGTAAAACCCTACTTTTGCGAACTAGTCCTAGGTTTTTGGGCCGGCCGGAACCAAACCAGTGCGGCAAGATTCTATGGAGTCCGAATGTCAATAATTATCAAAAAAAGTGGAAATTTGGGTTCACGGTCCCTAAGGGGCCGCCGAAACGTTCCGAGTGGGAGGGGCCCCTTTTACTAAATTGCCTATAACTCGTCACGGAACGAGATATTTGCACCAAACTCAACGCGCCTGTGGTGAGAGCTCATTCTGTGGTCGCGTGAAAAAGGACAGGGCTAACGGGCACTTGGTGGCGCTCTAACTGTTGAACAGGTGCCAAAATTATGTATTTCTATATGGCAAATCCCATGAAATGGCTGAAAGCGGCCCTCTTCCTGCCTGATTTGCATACAACCTCACAAAACCGGCCGTGCGCATGCGTCACCTGGCCCTAAAGAGGCCTGGAAGCTTTTATGGACGTCGGGCCACCGGTGGCCCTTTACTGTTATAAAGGTGTAAAATGCTCTATAATATCCTATGCAAAATGACCATTTAAATGACTGAAAAAGGGTCTGCTCTGCTCAAACTTCACCAAATTAGCTGAGCATGTGCGCCATATTATCCGAGGAAGCGTGCAAAGTTTGACGGAGATCGGGCCATCGGTGGGAGTGTCGCAGTTTAAAAGGTAAAACAAAAATCACCACATTTCCATGAAAAATGAGCCAAAAAGGCAAAAAAGCGACTTTCTCCTCTCCGAGGCACATGTTAAAAGGCTTGATAAAGTTTTTGGAAAGCAGCAGCACAAGCGTCAAGTGCGTGGACCCTAAGGTTTTTTTTTTATAGGCCTTTTTAGTCCCTTTTTTATTAGGGGTTCAAGCACTTCAGTGCTGAAACCCTATTGTTATTGTTAATTTTCCCATCATGCAACATTCTCCACGTAAAACTGATCGGGCAGGACGAACCGTAAGTCGTAGAGACTTGAAACTTTGGGGCTGGTAGTACTCTCACCGCCTACAGCCTCACCAAGGCACGCCCCGATTGGCCCATAGGTGGCGCTACAGCGGGCAAAAGTACGAAATGGCTCATAACTCCTCAACCGTCGGGCGTAGGCTCAAGTGTCTTACATCGTTGGAATCCTTGGCTCGAGCCGGACAAGATGCATGCCTCGGATTGGCTCGTCACCCTGGGTGCATTTTCGGGTATTTTGGGGTTTTCCGTAAAACCTACTTTGCGAACTAGTCCTAGGTTTTTGGGCCGGCCGGAACCAAACCAGTGCGGCAAGATTCTATGGAGTCCGAATGTCAATAATTATCAAAAAAAAGTGGAAATTTGGGTTCACGGTCCCTAAGGGCCGCCGAAACGTTCCGAGTGGGAGGGGCCCCTTTTACTAAATTGCCTATAACTCGTCAACGGAACGAGATATTTGCACCAAACTCAACGCGCCTGTGTGAGAGCTCATTCTGTGGTCCGCGTGAAAAAGGACAGGGCTAACGGGCACTTGGTGGCGCTCTAACTGTTGAACAGGTGCCAAAATTATGTATTTCTATATGGCAAATCCCATGAAATGGCTGAAAGCGGCCCCTCTTCCTGCCTGATTTGCATACAACCTCACAAAACCGGCCGTGCGCATGCGTCACCTGGCCCTAAAGAGGCCTGGAAGCTTTTATGGACGTCGGGCCACCGGTGGCCCTTTAACTGTTATAAAGGTGTAAAATGCTCTATAATATCCTATGCAAAATGACATTTAAATGACTGAAAAAAGGGTCTGCTCTGCTCAAAACTTCACCAAATTAGCTGAGCATGTGCGCCATATTATTCCGAGGAAGCGTGCAAAGTTTGACGGAGATCGGGCCATCGGTGGAGGTGTCGCAGTTTAAAAGGTAAAACAAAAATCACCACATTTCCATGAAAAATGAGCCAAAAAGGCAAAAAAAAGCGACTTTCTCCTCTCCGAGGCACATGTTAAAAGGCTTGATAAAGTTTTGGAAAAGCAGCAGCACAAGCGTCAAGTGCGTGGACCCTAAGGTTTTTTTTTTTTATAGGCCTTTTTAGTCCCTTTTTATTAGGGGTTCAAGCACTTCAGTGCTGAAACCCTATTGTTATTGTTAATTTCCCATCATGCAACATTCTCCACGTAAAACTGATCGGGCAGGACGAACCGTAAGTCGTAGAGACTTGAAACTTTGGGGGCTGGTAGTACTCTCACCGCCTACAGCCTCACCAAGGCACGCCCCGATTGGCCCATAGGTGGCGCTACAGCGGGCAAAAGTACGAAATGGCTCATAACTCCTCAACCGTCGGGCGTAGGCTCAAGTGTCTTACATCGTTGGAATCCTTGGCTCGAGCCGGACAAGATGCATGCCTCGGATTGGCTCGTCACCCTGGGTGCATTTCGGGTATTTTGGGTTTTCCGTAAAACCTACTTTTGCGAACTAGTCCTAGGTTTTTGGGCCGGCCGGAACCAAACCAGTGCGGCAAGATTCTATGGAGTCCGAATGTCAATAATTATCAAAAAAAAAGTGGAAATTTGGGTTCACGGTCCCTAAGGGCCGCCGAAACGTTCCGAGTGGGAGGGGCCCCTTTTACTAAATTGCCTATAACTCGTCAACGGAACGAGATATTTGCACCAAACTCAACGCGCCTGTGTGAGAGCTCATTCTGTGGTCGCGTGAAAAAAGGACAGGGCTAACGGGCACTTGGTGGCGCTCTAACTGTTAACAGGTGCCAAAATTATGTATTTCTATATGGCAAATCCCATGAAATGGCTGAAAGCGGCCCTCTTCCTGCCTGATTTGCATACAACTCACAAAACCGGCCGTGCGCATGCGTCACCTGGCCCTAAAGAGGCCTGGAAGCTTTATGGACGTCGGGCCACCGGTGGCCCTTTAACTGTTATAAAGGTGTAAAATGCTCTATAATATCCTATGCAAAATGACATTTAAATGACTGAAAAAGGGTCTGCTCTGCTCAAAACTTCACCAAATTAGCTGAGCATGTGCGCCATATATTCCGAGGAAGCGTGCAAAGTTTGACGGAGATCGGCCATCGGTGGAGGTGTCGCAGTTTAAAAGGTAAAACAAAAATCACCACATTTCCATGAAAAATGAGCCAAAAAGGCAAAAAAGCGACTTTCTCCTCTCCGAGGCACATGTTAAAAGGCTTGATAAAGTTTTTGGAAAGCAGCAGCACAAGCGTCAAGTGCGTGGACCCTAAGGTTTTTTTTTTTATAGGCCTTTTTAGTCCCTTTTTATTAGGGGTTCAAGCACTTCAGTGCTGAAACCCTATTGTTATTGTAATTTTCCCATCATGCACATTCTCCACGTAAAACTGATCGGGCAGGACGAACCGTAAGTCGTAGAGACTTGAAACTTTGGGGGCTGGTAGTACCTCCACCGCCTACAGCCTCACCAAGGCACGCCCCGATTGGCCCATAGGTGGCGCTACAGCGGGCAAAAGTACGAAATGGCTCATAACTCCTCAACCGTCGGGCGTAGGCTCAAGTGTTTTACATCGTTGGAATCCTTGGCTCGAGCCGGACAAGATGCATGCCTCGGATTGGCTCGTCACCCTGGGTGCATTTTCGGGGTATTTTGGGTTTTCCGTAAAACCTACTTTGCGAACTAGTCCTAGGTTTTTGGGCCGGCCGGAACCAAACCAGTGCGGCAAGATTCTATGGAGTCCGAATGTCAATAATTATCAAAAAAAAGTGGAAATTTGGGTTCACGGTCCCTAAGGGCCGCCGAAACGTTCCGAGTGGGAGGGGCCCCTTTTTACTAATTGCCTATAACTCGTCAACGGAACGAGATATTTGCACCAAACTCAACGCGCCTGTGTGAGAGCTCATTCTGTGGTCGCGTGAAAAAGGACAGGGCTAACGGGCACTTGGTGGCGCTCTAACTGTTGAACAGGTGCCAAAATTATGTATTTCTATATGGCAAATCCCATGAAATGGCTGAAAGCGGCCCTCTTCCTGCCTGATTTGCATACAACTCACAAAACCGGCCGTGCGCATGCGTCACCTGGCCCTAAAGAGGCCTGGAAGCTTTTATGGACGTCGGGCCACCGGTGGCCCTTTAACTGTTATAAAGGTGTAAAATGCTCTATAATATCCTATGCAAAATGACATTTAAATG